>JARYGA010002319.1:0-28259 GCA_030545235.1 Helianthus tuberosus | reverse complement strand
CAGTATCGAGATATTATCAATATTACTTATGCAATCGTTAATGAACTGTTTTAAACACTTGGTAACAAACGTTTTCATAACTGTGAACTCGCCAGCTTTGTCTGATACACTTGCTGCATGCTCGCAGGGTGTTAGATTTCTTGGATGTGGAACTTGCTGTTTGGAGCGGCTTGAGTGGTCATGGATAGTGTTGATTGGATACACTTATTGGAATATTGGTTTCGTACATTTGTTTTGAGAATATTTAAATTACAGTTTTGTTAACGCTTCCGCTGAACATATTAGTTTTTCGTATAAACTCATGATGGGATTTTATAATTAAATTGAGAATTTTATTTCGAAACTTGTGGGTTCAATGTAATTAGTGGCTCATTGTCAGTTCGTCACATGCCTATCAGGGACACTCCCTAGGTGGTATTTTGGGGGTGTGACAGACAGTTGCTAAAAAGGCGTAAAACATGCGTAAAAGACAAATACAAAAAATTAGAAAACACAAAGGTAGACACGAAGTGTAAAACACAATGCATTGACAATTGCAGAAGCAGGAGTAGACGAGTAGTATTCTAGAAGTTAAAATTGCAAGTTTTTATAGTAAGAGTAGTAGTCCCGCTGTGTATTGCGGCGGCACGCGACGGGTGAAAACATGTAGCAAGAGAAAAAGCATAAATCACAATGCGTTAAAAAAGAAAAAAAAGTTATGTGCCAAAAATGTAGATTACAAAAGCATGAGCAAAAAATGTAAATTTCAAAAGTATTAGTAATAAATGCAAAGTGTAAAAGATGAGGGGGCCAAAAATGTAGATTACTTTAGTTGGGCCAAAAATGTAAATTATTAGTTGGGCCTAGATAAATTAAAAAGCATATGAGAAAAGAGGAGGGGTCAAGAGTTGAACTCTTGCACTCTTGTTGAGTTGGTGATGGGCCAACCACTATAGCAACATTACATTTAGAATATTTTTATGCATACAAACATTATATACAAACAAACGTTGGTGGCTATGATTTGACAGCCACCGACTTTGTCCTTTAAGATCTTACTAGTAATGAGACATGCGCGCGTTGTGGCGCGGATACATCGCAAACGTAGAACGGATTAGACCAAACGTTACGTGATGTGTTAATCATATGAAAAAGCTCGTTTCGACGTATTTGATTGAACTCACTGTAACATATAGTTACATTGCGATTGGATCAAAACATAAAGTAAATCGAGTTTATACCGTACAATCATAACGTATTATATACGCTCAGTAAATCGAGTTTATACCGTACAATCATAACGTATTATATACCCACAAGTGAAAACGTATTATATGCAACCCGATTCATATGTAGGGAACATACAAAATAAAATACAAAAGCGTATACCAAATTTACGTCGAAACGTAAAAATGTAAAGAAACGTAAATTACCAAAGTATAGGCCAAAAATATAAGTTACAAAAGTATGGGATAAAAAAGGAAAATTATATGTTAAAAAAATTGCAAATTACAAACGGTAAAAAAGGTAAAAAAAAAAAATTAAAGTTAGGGGATGGTGGAATCCACCGACTTTATACTGAAAACGTATTATATGCAATCCGATTCATATGTAGAGAACATAAAAAATAAAATACAAAAGTGTATACCAAATTTAAGTCGAAACGTAAAAATGTAAAGAAACCTAAATTACCAAAGTATAGGCCAAAAATATAAATTACAAAAGTATGAGATAAAAAAGGAAAATTATATGTGAAAAAAAATTTGCAAATTACAAAAGGTAAAAAAGGGAAAAAAATGAAAGTTATGGTGGAATCCACCGACTTTATACTTTCAGATATACTAGCAATAAGCCCGCGCGCGTTGCGGCGCGACCACGTCGCAAATATCGAATGGATTAGTCCAATCGTTATGTGATGTGTTAACCATACGAAAACGTGTGTGTTCGACGTATTCGATTGAACTCAGTATAACCTATATACGCATTGCGATTGGATCAAAATATAAAGTAAATCGAATTAATACCATATAATAATAATAATGTATTATATACATATTATATGGATATATTAGAGGTTTAAAAATAGGAAAAAAATACAATTTGACTCCAACCATTTCTAAACAAAATTTACGAAAACATACATAAAAATAAGCATGAAAACGTATTACATTTGACCTGTAGACCAACTCAAATTAATACAGATACATACATAAAAATATGCACGTAAAAATGGTTTTAAATGAAAACGTATTATATCTGACCTAACTTGTCTCTAAAAAAAATTACGTCAAAACGTAGACACACTCAAATATTTATTGATACGTACTTAAAAATATACACGTAAGTTAAAAACGCCAAATGCCAAAGTACAGGGATAGTAAAAACATAGAAGGGACTAAAATGGACAACTTAAAAAATGAAAGGTCCAACCAAAGCCGGTGGAAACCCCACCGACTTTGGTTTTTTTTTTTTTTTGTTTGAACGTCCAACATAAGAATCGCCGTGTACTCCGTACGCGGCACCCATTGGCCGAAAGGTAGCCCGCGGCAGCCCAACCTGCACGCACGGAGCCCCTAGCCCACCATGCCACCAGTTCCGGGGAAAACCCGACCCTGCACCCGCCCGAGGGCACGACAATGCAAAGTCGGTAAAACCCGGATGGATCAGGAATCGAACTCGAGACCTTTGGTTTTTAAGATATATAGAAATAATGTTTTGTGAAACTTAAGTTGTTAGCACAAAGCAAACAAAAATCAAACATGTGTAGACAATGAAAAGAAAAGTTGGAGGGGCATGAAGTAATTGTAGCAAAGGTCCAACCATACCAAAGCCGGTGAAACCCACCGACTATGGTTTTTAAGATATATAGAAATAGTAATAGTAATTAGTATACACGAAGATATTATAAAAGACTGAAAGGTTATCATAATTTGTAAAGCCATAAAGATAAAGGTAAATTTCTTTGTTGTTGACTCGAAAATATTTTTCAATTATGATTTATGAACGGTTATTGGACCTGAGCCCAATTTCTAATAGAGGGTACGAGAAAGGTCAGAAAAAACAAACTCATAAGTTACTAAGAAGTAAGAACCTACATTTCCTATCTATGAAAACTTTCGGTTAACCCCTCATAATGAGTCGCGTTTCTTTGAAATGTATTGCTACATCGATTGTCACGCCATTCTTTGTACTAGTCTTTCTTTGGACTAGTATGCAGAGCCAGCTCTGAGAATTCATGTACCCTGTTTGATCTCGAAAAAATGTGCTTTTAGGCCTTACCGAAATTGGGTATTGAGCTTATTAAAGATCTAAACCTAATGCCAATGGGCTAATAACTAACCTAAATCATAAGAATAGTTTTGTAAGTGGGCCTATATTGGTGTTTATATGAGTATACCCTATTAAAAAATATTTTACATATACATATCGGGTTTTTACTCATAAAATAGCGTGCCCTTGAAATATCAGGCCCTGGTCGGTGGTCATCCCCGCCCACCCCCAGGGCCACCCATGCTAGTGTAGACCGGTGATCTAACCGATACACATATGTATATGGTTTTAAAAAGTAAATATAATAATAAACTTTTACAATATATTAAATAAAAAATTAATAAAAAGCTATATATTATTATAAAAATAAAGTTACTATTCATCGCACTTAATCAACAATATATACTAGTTTTTTTGACGTCGTGCGTTGTGGCGAAACCGAGTAAATGCTAATTTTAAACAAACGTTATTTAAAAATAAAGAATGTTGTTTAAAAAGGAAAACTATTAGAACGATTTAGTTTATTATTGTACCGTTTTATAATACCAAATAAATACTTTATTTTGAGTACAACGTCGTTTTAAAAAAAAAACTTATAATAGAATGTCAGGGAAAAAATTAAGCACAACTACGTATTTAAGTTTTTAGAAAAAAATTATAAACGTAAATTATTAAAGAAGTGTCAAATTATTCGATAAATTAATATATGTTTAAAAAAAATTACTAAAAATGGTAAATGAAATATATGTTTTAAAAAATGAAAAAAAAAATTAAAATTATGTCATTAAAAATAATTATAATAATAAACTATTATAGAAAATGAGTCATTAAAACTGTTAACAAATTTTTTAAGTCATGAAATAGAGAAAGGGCAAGATATTACAAAAAGTGTAAATCATCCTTTGATATTACATTTAGAAAAAATAGAATATATTTGAGAAGATATAACAAAATCAAATGTAAGATATATTTGTAAATTCAAATTAAAAAATCCTGCTATAATAATCAGAACAGCTAATATAGAATAGGGCCCATTAGATAAAGAGGAATTCAAAAAACAAATCCCTGAAATGGTAAATCAAGGATTAATTAGAAAATCAGAAAGTCCTCATAGATCTACAGCTTTTTTAGTAAGAAATCACAGTGAGATAAAAAGAGGAAAAACTAGGATAGTCTAAAATAATAAAAGATTAAATGATAATACAATAGATGATGGGTGTAATATTCCTAATAAAGATAGTTTGCTAAATCTTATACAAAATAAAAAAGTATTTTCAAAATTTGATTTAAAATCAGGATATAACCAGTTAAAGTTAGAAGAAAACTTTAAACCATAGACAACTTTTACATGTTCTGAAGGGCAATATGAATGGAATGTCCTTAGTTTTGGACTAAAAAATGCTCCTTCAATTTTTCAAAGATTTATGGACAATATATTTTTTAAATTTGATTTTTGCTTAGTATATATTGATGACATCTTAGTTGCAAGTAATACAGTGCAGGAACATGAGAAACACCTACAACAGGTCTTTGGAGAAATAAAGAAAAATGGTATAGTTGTTTCAAAAAGAAAAATGGAACTTTTTAAAAGAAAATTTTCCTTTTTAGGATTAGAAATTGGAAATGGAAAAATAGAATTGCAATCACATATTTCTACAAAAATTCTAAGTTTTCCAGAAAAATTTGAAAACTTGAAACATATACAAGCCTTTTTGGGTCTGGTAAACTTTGCTAGAAAGTTTATTCCAAACTTGTCAAAATTAGTTGGACCTTTATATGGTAAAACCACTAAAAATGGTCAAAGGTATTTTAATCAAGAAGATATTAAACTAGTTAAAGAAATTAAAAAAAAAACAGTTAAAAATATTAAACCATTAGAGTTACCATTAGTTACAGATTATATAATTATTGAAACATATGGATGCAAAGAAGGATGGGGAGCAGTCCTTCTATGTAAACCAAACAAATACAGTCTCAAGGAAGAAGAGAAAATTTGCGCTTATGCAAGTGGTAATTTTCAAAATAAAACAAATTGGACTACAATTGATTTTGAGATACAGACATTAATATATGCATTAGAAAATTTTTAAAAAAATTTTAGTAAAGAATTTACAGTAAGAACTGATTGTGAAGCAATAGTTAAATTTGTAAAAAAATGACCAAAGTAAAAAAGTAAATAGAACCAGATGGGTTAATTTACAAAACATTATACAAGGAAATGGATATTTTATAAACTTTGAACACATTAGAGGAAAAAATAATGGGATAGCTGATATGTTATCTCGAAATATAAACAAATGGTTTGTTTCAGATGGACAGGAAACAAGATAAGGAAAAATTAAAGCTTATACATCCAAAGCAGGGGAATTCTTTTTCAAAGGAAGAAAAAATTCAACAGTCATATCTACATTCAACAGAAAGAATATACAGTTTTCCTCACACCTCATTACCACAAATAATGATGGGACGGTTTTATAAACAACAGCAATCAAAAGCAGCTGGCAAACGACCTTTGCACACCAATTTTTCACCCAAGCCGGTGATTGAATTTGGAACATATGCCTTACAGATATGCAATGAAGTTGATAAAAAGTTTCGTCCTATTATGGGAATGAAACTTACAGATAAACAGCAATGTTTACTAGATAACTTATGGCATATTCAAACCATGCCACAAGCTTCAACATTTAAAGTACAGGTTTTAAATGCTTTAAGCATTTACTTTCAGGAACAAAGTTCAAAAACACCTGAAAGACAGTTTAAAACAAAACCAAATTACACTCATTATGTTATATTTAGAGGTACAAATATTTGTATTTTTAATAAATGGGAAACAGTGGTAAAACATATAAATTGTCAAGGGGGATCATTTTGGAAAGGTTATACAAGTTTTGCTGAAGCTCTTCAAGTAGCAAGAGATAGTTTTGGTATACAAAATTTTTACATAGAACCTGAAGAGGTTAAAAGTTTTTCTGATATAGCCAAAACAGATTCTGAACAGTATATAAAGGCTCAGCAAGAACTTATTTTAACATTAAAAGCACAGCTTGAAGACAAGGCGAAAGATACATAGGGCATACAAATAAAAATTGAGAATAATTTGTTAAAACAAAAAATAGCGATTCTCGAAGCAAAAAATACACAGTTATTACAGAGGCTCGAGAAAAATGAAGACAAAACAGTTATACACAGAACTTTTGAATCCTTTAGAACAAGGATTTTAGATACACCCTGGTGGCAATGTTTAAAACCAGTTACAGAAAGGTTCCCAGAATTTGGGAATCTTGTTTCACAAAAAGTATGTGCAGAATTTCCTCTAATTATATACAATTTGCAACAACAGTTGGTAGACATGGCATTTAGATTTGATAGTGAACAACAAGGATTCACAGTGGTGGAAAGAACAAATGAAGCAGGAGATGGAATTGGTCTTCTGTTACTCCAAGTACACCATCCTACAAAATTGACAGATGAACAAATAGTTCAATTCTATCATCATGGTATGATTGATTATTTGGAAATCAAGTTAAATAGAAGAATAGAAGATCTCCTCAACCAGCTTGGAGAAAAATTATTCTAGTAGCAGGAAATATTGCAACAAGATCGATAACCTCGATTATTGGTTGCAAAATATTTTCCTCATTTCCTTACACAGATTCATACACATACAGACCATCTAGAAAGAGAATTTTCATTGAACACAATAAACACAAAAATACAAGCAATTATCTACAAACGGTAATGACAAAAACCAACATAGAGTTCACAACTTTACCTTGGTTGAGTCATATAGATCACACAATTGAAAAGATCCCAGAAGCTTTACACGGTTTATTAAAAAACATCAGGAAACTCCATAAATTCCTGACTATTTTCCTTGGAGAAACTATTAACTAATAAGCGAAGGACACTACATACAAGTCTATACAAAAACAAATTGGAGAATGCTTCTACCTTTTGCAGGGGAAGGAGACACTCTATAGCTACAACATATCATAAACCTAGAAGACGAAGATTGTGAACACGAACACTGTTCGAGTCCACAGTCAATAGACAGCACACACAGGGACTTCTAGAAGATGACGCAAGAAACGACGACAGAAAACAAAAGACAAAAAACATGACGAAAGCAATGACATTCTATAAGTTCAATTATTTACAGAAAGCGGTCGACAGAGGGCAATAATTTCAAACCTAACTTTGGAATCTAGCTTTGTAATCAATTGTTTATTTTACTTTCTAGATTAGGCTTTTGACTTTTGTGTAATTTTTTGCCTATATATAGAGGCATTTGTAAATCGTTAGAAGACACGAAGAACCACTACAAGTAATAGAATTACTACTTCAATGGCACACTAAAACTCTCTCCACATCTCTTTAGCTCTATTCCCTTACCATCCCAAGTTTTCTCCAGTTCTTCATATTATATTCAAACATACACATTAAAAAAAAGTCCCTCTTCTGCAACCTTCTACTCCGTTGTGCATACTTTCATCCATTATCATCCGCTGTGCATATCCTCATCAAAGTAAGTTTTAATTTTCCTTCTATTTTCAGTATCATCACCACCCTCTCTGATATATTGGTATCAGAGCAAATGCTTTCTTAAAATCTAATAGACTAAGACAAGTTCCTTTTATGGCGTGTTATGCCAGTATTTTTGGAAAACTCTCTTAGGTGAGGATTGTGGGAAAGATAGTTGCTTTGATAACATCATAAACGAAAGGGTTCACTATTATGACTAGTTTTTATATTAGACAACTTTTAAATAGATTAAAAAGATATGATAGAATAATTCTTTCTTTACAATCAGCAGATTGGTTAGATTATATAGATGAATATCGTTTAAAGTATTGTTTATACCAACGAGCTAATTTAAAAGAAAGAATATATAGAAAAAATCGTTTAATAGATTAGTTTGTATATTATTGTTGTTCTTTAATAGTTGGAATATGAGAAAATGTTTAAGAAAAACTGGGAATAAGGGATAAAAGCTAAAGAGAGTTGGAATCTATTAATCATTGGTACTTCTCAAACAATCAAGCGTTTAGAATTTCTAAATTTAGAACTTTCTGAAAAAGCTCACCGAAAACCTTTTATAATAGATAATTTTACTGTTATTTGTAATATTAAAGACTTTTGTGAACATAATTTACATACAAATAACTCACAGTTAAATACTTTAGTAGATTTATTTATAAATCTGAGTATTACTTTACAACAAGAAGCTATAAATAATAAACAAACATTAGAAAATTTAACAGTAGAAATTAAAAAATTATCACAAAACCTAGACTATATAAAAAATTAGTCTAATATATTAATTAACGAAATAGGAAAGAATAAAAATAATATTGAAAATAACATACCCCTAGAAGTTGAAAAAAATCACAGAAGCGTTACAAAAATTAAAAACAGACAAAAAACCTACCCCATATACACACTAGCAGCCAAGAAAATGAATAATAACAATATTTTTTTAGGAAGAAGTAGAACTCTATAGGAAGCTAGAAATTCTACAAGTAACATAAATGATAGTATAACATCAGATAGTTTTTTAAATATAATAATTAGAAGAGGATCAGGATCTAATAGTAATAGGCAAATAATACAACTAGAAGAAGAAATAGATTTAGACAGAAACTTGGAATTATAGAACCAACATCAATTAGACATATTAAATCCAAGAATATTATATCAAACAGGAAGATTAAACATAAACACAACTCTAATAAGAAGTAGTAGAGAAGAAAGTTTAAGGGTAATAGATAATACAGTAACCCTAGATCTTTTGTCACCAGAAACTATTGAAAAATTAAAAAAAAAAACAAAAACTTTGTACACACAGGATTAATAGTAATAGGAGTTAAAGATTTAGGAAGAAAAAACTTAGAAACAAAACTATTAGCTCTAATACTTGATAAAAGTTGGAAATCAGGTATGAAAAAAGCTATAATCTCAGGTATGGAGGTAGATTTAAGTCAAAATATAGCAATATTTTACTGTACACCAGATATTTTAAAAGATGTTAAAGATTTACAAAATATTAAAATAGCCTTACAAACAAAAGGATACGAAGAATATGAAAGGAATAACCTAGTAGTAAGTATAGGAGGCTAGTAATAGCTCATGAATGAAATACAAAGTAAACATAGAAGGAATAGTAAAAACAATTGCATCAAAATCTATACAAATGATAGAACCAATAAAAATAGATCCAGAACAATTAACAGGATTAGAATGGGATTTAGATGATTTGCAAGAAAAAGAAGAAAATACAGTTTTGATACCTAAGAAAAGTTATATATATGAAGAAATTGATGGAAAATAAAAGTTAATGTATACTGATTTTAAAGAAAAACAAACAGAAAAAAATGATGATGAAGAATATCATTTTATGAATATCGAGGAAGAAAATAAAGAAGAAACACTTTCTATATATGATACAGATAATGAGGAAGATGAAATAGACATAGATTTCTTAAAATTTGAACAAGAAGAAACAATGGATTATACACTATTAGATTATGAAGAAGAATCAATAGATTGTTTTAAAGTAGAAGAAACAAATAAAACAATAGAACAAATTATAGATAAAAAATTTACAGAAATAAATATACAAGAAGAGGTAGATGACGTGATTATAGAATGTATAACAGACTTAGGAATGACCTATGAAGATAGTTATAAAAATTACAAGAATATTATAATTTACCATTAGTAGAAGATATTATTAATGGAAAAGTAATGATATCAAATTTTTACAAACAAGAACATAATTTTATGGATACACAAATGTATAATCCCTTAAAAAGACCAAAAATAGAATGGGGAGGAGAATATAGTGGTACACACGAAAGTCATGGCAGAGAACCATGGACACAACCAACAATTAATTATCAACAAGAATCTAATTCTATAGGAAAAGGAAGAAGATTGCCCATAGGACAAATATACAGTGGAAATATGTTATTGTTAGAACAACAAAAACCACAGTTATGGATAGATGAAGTTTTAACATGGGAACAAAATGTAGTAAGATTATGGGAAACAAATAAAAAAGACAGCATGGATATGTTTTCATATTTAGAAACTACATTAGGACTAATAGCATTAGGAATATGACAAAGTAAGAAAACACAAAATCCAGAAGAAATAAATAATCTTAAAGCATTAGGGGATAATCCTTATAATTTTACATCACAAATTTGAACACTTATATTAGGAGTTGATCCAGCAAAAAATAACTCTCTAATACAGGATACAGCTATCAGAAATCTAGAACAATTAAGTATAGCAGATATGAAATACATAAATGAATTCACACTAGATTTTACAAGATTATTATCACAAACAGGAAAAGCAATGGATGATAATCTATGTGATAAATACTTTATAAAACTACCAGGTGACTTAGGAAAATCTATACATGAAGCATGGAAAACAAATTATGGTACACAACAAAATCTAGGAATAGGACCAACAATAACCTATACATTCGGTATACTAGAAGAAAAATGCAAAGAAGTAGCATTACAAGAACAATTAAAAAGAAATGCTTATGCATTCTGTAAAACAACAATTTATACACCATAAGCATATGGAGTTTATGATAAAAAGAAAAAGATACGAAAGAGCACAACATATAATAGAAATTATTGAAAAAATTATAATACAAATAAATATGTTAAAAAACCACAAACACGAAAATGCAGATGCTATACTTGTGGAGAAACAACACACTTAGCTAATAAGTGTCCGAATAAAAGAAAAAATATGGAAATAGCTAATTTAATAGAGCAATTACAAGACTATGAAATAGAAGCTTTAGAAACATATGATGAATCTGATAACGAATCAATATATAGTATTTACAGTGAAGAAGAAAATACAACAGCAAAAGTAACATATACATATATGAATACAGAAGAGATTTGTGAACATGATTTGAGACAAAATAAAGGAAATAATCACATAAGATGCTACAATTGTGGATATTACCATAGTATAGAAAAAAGGTCACAGTGCAATAAATGTTTTACATAAATTTGTTTTAAATGTCTTAAAGAAATTTATGATAAAGATATAGCTACAACATCTAAAGTTAAAACGACTTTAAAAAATAATGAGAATGGGAGAATAGATAAATTAGAATTAACAATAGAGTTACATAGTTTAAAAATAAAAAAACTTAGAAAACAAAGTAGACGAACTTGAGAGATTAATTAAAACAGAAGAAATAAGCAAAATGGCTCTACAAAAACCAGATGATCGGACTTACATACAAACACAAGGATCAACAAATATGATAAATATACAATGTCGTTTATGGCTAGATATTAATAAATATTTAGATTTAAGAGCATTAGTTGATACATGAGCTACAAAAAGCTTAATCTCATACAGTTTGGCACCTATAGAATATCATAAAAAATTATCGTATGAATTAAGAACAAGAACAATAGAAGACAAATTAATAAATATTACACATTGTTTAGAACCAATAGGAATACAATTCTTAGATTTTGCAAACAATTACAGTATAAAATATGATATGCCACAAACAAATATTAATCCACCAAATATAAAATCAAAAGATTTTGTAATAGGATTAAATTTCATATTAGGATTAAATGGTGCAGTAACAATCACAAGAAATTTTATAACACTAAGTAAACAATTATATACAATACCAACCCTTAGGTATATGAATACAGCACAAATTGTTCAAAAAAGAGGGGATAAAGGGAATTTAGATTTTTTAAAAACACAGAACAGAAAAAAGTTTATAGAAAATGAGTCATTAAAACTGTTAACAGATTTTTTAAGTCATGAAATAGAGAAAGGGCAAGATATTACAAAAAGTGTAAATCATCCTATGATATTACATTTAGAAAAAATAGGATATATTGGAGAAGATATAGCAAAATCAAATGTAAGATATATTTGTAAATTCAAATTAAAAAATCCTGATATAATAATCAGAACAACTAATATAGAATACAGCCCATTAGATAAAGAGGAATTCGAAAAACAAATCCCTGAAATGGTAAATCAAGGATTAATTACGTAACACTTTTTACGTTTTACGTAAAACTTTTTACGTTTTACGTAACACTTTTTAACGCGTCGTTTTTTAACGCGTCGTTTTTACGCCGGGCTTTTTCACGCGTTGTTTTTTTACGCGATTTTTTTTACGTTTTACAATTTATATAAAAAAAGTTTTACGTTTTACATTAAAAAGTTTACGTTTTACATTAAAAAGCTTACGTTTTGCTTTTAAAAATTTACATTTTGCGTTTAAAGCTTTAAGTTTTACGTTAAAAAATTTACGTTTTACATTAAAAAGTTTACGTTTTACGTTTTTACGTTAAAATTTTTACGTTTTACGTTAAACTTTCTAAACTTTAAACGTTTTACGTAAAACTTTTACGTTTTACGTTAAAATTTTTACGTTTTACGTTAAAATTTTTACGTTTTACGTTTTTATGTTTGACGTTTTTACGGAAAACGGACAGAGTTTCCTCTGTTTTTGGAATAAGCCGACAACTCAAGTTCCCGTTGTCTTTTTAAAACTCAACAATTTTCAACAATATAAACACAATATATAAAATTTCTATCAAAATGCCAAACGTAACAAGTTACTAAAGTATCGGTTCGAGCTCGGTGCGCGTTAACTAAATAAAACTCAACAATTTTTACCGAATCTTCGTGTCGTTTTGTCGAACCGCGTTGACTGACTTTGACTTCCGTTTTGACCCGGAGTTGACCACAGTTAACCAGAACTCGAACTTGTTGAACTGAGTGTTGACCGAGTCGACTCGAACAGAAGCTGAGTTGACCGAGTCCGCTGTACCAAAAATAACCAAACTGAACATGAAAATCAACCCGAACCGACCGTGCCGCGAACTTTAATTTGAACTTAAAGGAGTGAACCGAGCCAATCCAAATTTCCCGTACTTAACATAGAAGGCTTGAAACCAGGTACAGAATCTTGGTTCATGGCATGCCATAAAGTGGGACATACACTTGAAGAGTACGGTTGCTTTATGGTTGTCTCTGATGAGCTTTCTCAAGATTTCATGAAAGTTTATGCAAACATAAAAAACCCTATTTGACCTCCCCTTGAAAACCAAACTGAAGAATACTTCTGCTAAGCCTTTCCATGGCTATGTGGGTGCAACTCATACTCGTATCAGAACATAAATTAGATTAGAAACGGCAGCAAGAAACGAACCAGATCGGGATTGGCCGAAACCCTAGGATCCAAATTGGGGGAAACGATTGAAAGGCTTCAAATCATCATCATCGTCTTCAAACGAACCAGTGCCACCGTCGGGCACCTCCAATGCCGTCGTCGGCCACCTCCACCTTCATCTTCAAACATCATCGTCTTCATCTCCACCCTCGTGTCATCATCAATATCGTCGCCGTCACCATTGCTGGGAAAATCAAGGGTTTCAGGGGGTGTTTATTGGCTTCTAGGAAGCAAGAAGTAGGTCGGTGAGGCTCCGGCTACTCCATGAGTGTTCTCCATTTTGCAGAGGGATGGAAGAGATGAGGTGTTTTGTGTTTGCAGTTTGAATTTTGATGAGAGTGATGAAAGAGAAAAGGGATTTCAATTTTAATAAGAGAGATGAAAGAGAAGAGTGGATGATGTGAAAGCTTTAAAGAGGTAAGAGACAAAAAAGACAGAAGATTAGACATTAGGAGTAAAAGACCAAAATACCCTTTAGGATGGCAAATTCTGATTGGTGGAGAGTGGTTCTCGCGGTTCTTACAACTGGGGATGGTTTTCATTTTAGCGGCTCCCTATGTATATATATATATATATATATATATATATATATATATAGAGAGAGAGAGAGAGAGAGAGTAGGAGTTGGGTAGAAAGCCTTATTTTCCTCGAAAGTCTAGGAAGCAATCAGAACGTGACATGTGACATGTGGCATTGAAGGATTTTAACTAAAAGGGCAATTGTGTAATTTGACATTTTATTTTAATTTTGGAATTTATATCTCACTAACTAACTATGCAATATTTTATGGTAACTGATTCTTCATGATTTGCGAATTACTACCAGATGTAAATATCAATCAAATTCTCATTCGTTCCTCTCACAATCTTGATCAATTTTATTCGTAAATCATTTTTTACGTGAGAGATAGTTATGGCTTCAAACACAATTCTTGATTGCGGATATGGAAAGTACACTTCGTTTTCTGTTTACTATTATCTGGTCTGTATCGATTTTTAATTATGTCTGGAAACCACCTGAATGTTCTTGACGTTGTGTTTTAACAGCAAGCAGATTTATACAGTTGTGATTTAGCATTCAGATTCATACAGTTGTGTTTTAACAGCAAGCAGATTCATACAGTTGTGTTTTAGCATTCAGATTCATACAGTTGAGTTTTAACAGCAAGCAGATTCATACAGTTGTGTTTTAGCATTCAGATTCATACAGTTGTATTTTAACAGCAAGCAGATTCATACAGTTGTGTTTTAACAGCAACCAGATTCATACCGTTGTGTTTTAGCATTCAGATTCATACAGTTGTGTTTTAACAGCAAGCAAATTCATACGCTGTGTTTTACCATCCATGCTGGTAATGCTGAAGGATTTCTTGACGCTGTGTTTTAAGAGCAAGCAGATTAATACGATGTGTTTCTTCATGAAGGATAGAAGGAAGAGAGAGAGAGAGGGAGAGAGAGAAATCGCAAGAAATGTGGGGTGGTTATGGAATGACAATTATTTCCATATTTAAAACAAGCTAAATGACATAACGACCCCTGATTAATTAAATACTCCTATTTTTAAGAAACACATATTACCAAAATGCCACCAAGATGATCTCAACCATTAAACACACCCATTGGATGGCCCAGATCGCTTCCTTGACTTTCTAGGAAAAACACACTTTCAGTAGGATCCCCAATATATATATATATATAAGTGTCCGCTAAAATGAGAACCACCTCGAGTTGTAAGAACCGTGAGAACTACTTGATCTGGGGCGAGGTGGACCAAATTTTTTTTCATAAACGTAGATGCGTGCATTATAAACACATTTGTAAAAAAAAAATTGTCGTGTGTGTAGTTTTGAGCACCACAAGTTTGTGTTTACGGGTACCGTAAATTTTCTGGTTAAATTTACGGTACCCGTAAACACAAACTTGTGGTGCTCAAAACTACACACACGACATTTTTTTTGAATTTTTTTTACAAATGTGTTTATAATACACGCATCTACGTTTATGAAAAAAAATTTGGTCCACCTCACCCCGTACGGTGTAGTTCTCACGGTTCTTACAACTCGAGGTGGTTCTCATTTTAGCAGTCCCCTATATATATATATATATATATAGGGTAGGGTTCATGCGAGAACCACCTTTATTGCGAGAACCGCGAGAACCAATGTGAACAAGGGGCATTACTGTAAATACATAATATAATTTAAATCAGCTGCCACTCCTCCTCTTACTGGACTTCAATCAACAATTAAATCCTCTTTTTTATTTAGTTCATGTCCAGATCTAGTTTCTACACAATTCATCATCTCAGTTCACGTCACACTCCAAATCCCCCAAAAATCATAATATCGATCTTATAATTCATCATATATTCAAATTAGGGCTATAAGAAAAGAATCATCCATCATATATTCATCATATATCTGAAATTAGGGCAATAATAACAGAATCATTGAAGATTGCGGCGCAAATAGGGAGAAACTGAAGAACAAACGTCCAATGGATTCATCGTAACATGATGCTACACAGTTCTGTGAATTTGTAAGTTTATACAATTTGTTTTTGCACTTTCATATGTTAACATGATGCTTAATTGTCGATTCAGATCCTTATACGTTAATATGACGATTAAATCGTAGTTTCATATCTGCATTAGCGAAAATGGTTTGATCTATCTGATGTTCGAGGGATTCGGGGTAATTGTTGTGATACACCGACTTGTAATGTGGTAGGTATGTGTGTGTTTTTTTTGTATGTAGATTTTGTTACTGAATAATTTTAAATATATTTGGTGGTAATACAAAATTTGAGTTGGCAATGGTTAGGTTATTCTATTGAAGTAAACATTACCAGTTGATATTGTCGGTCATGTTAATACACATGTGCACATAGTTATGCACATGTGCATAGTTAATATGGTGATGATAAAGTTATTGCATAGATTGTTAAAAAGGTCGTTTATGTTGATGCACATGTGCATAGTTAATATAGTGATGATAAATTTGATGCATATGTTGTTAACAAGGTCGTTTATGTTTATGCACATGTGCATAGTGTGTATGGTGATGATAAAGTTAACGTTAATGCACATATTTATTGATAATTTATGTTTATTGATCTTATTTTTTATTATTTTTTGTTATGTATATTATTGTATATCAACAATAAAAAAATCGAAGAAAGTAACGTTTGTTTTGAAGTCAATGGATGAAGGGTCAAAAAAATGTCGGATGCAATGGAAGATGATTATGCAACATGCAATGGAAAATGATTACGCGGCAGTTAAACAAAGAGGTAAAAATCGAAAAAATAACTTTTGTTTTGTCTATTATTTTTTATCGAATCAACCTGTTGATAAGCTCAGTCATGTTAATGCACATGTGCATAGTTATGCACAAATGCATATTTTGCCAGATTATTTCAATTAGGTCAGTCATATGGATGCAAATGTGCAGTTAGGCACATGTGCATAATTTGCCAGAATATGTTAATAAGGTCATCCATGTTGTTGTACATGGGCATAGTTATGCATATGTGCATAGTTTGCCAGAATATGTTAACAATGAAATTTATGTTGATGCACATGTGCATAATGTATATAGTAATGATAAAGTTAATGTTAATGCACATATTCATTGAGATCGTATGTTTGTTAATCCTATGTTTTTTTTTGTTTTTTTTATTATCGTAGAACGATAATGGAAAAAATCAAAGAAGGTAACTTACATTTTGAAATCAAGGGATGAAGGGTCAAAAAATGGTCGGATGCAATGGAAGATGATTACGCAATGGTTAAACAAAAAGGTAAAAAAGGTTGATTAATATTCGATGATGCAGTTGGGAGTTTATGCACATGTGCATCCCTTTATTATTTTCATGTTAAATGATATCATTTATGTAAACACATTAAATATATCACATGTAGGTGCACAAGAAGAAAAAAAAATCATAAAAAGGAGGACAAGTGAGCGAAATCATGATGAAAAAATTGAACAAGTAAACGAAATACATTTATTACTTCACAGTTTGCGGGTTGTTCGCTATGCAACATATGGAAATGTATAAAGGGAGTGGTGAGAAGTTTGATTGTATATTCAGCAAAGATAAAGAAATTCAAGACTTGCAACTTACGAACATGAGGATGAAGATAGCAACAAAATTGCCATTATCAGAGGCGAATGATCATGTTTGTTGATATATGATGTATTATGTTGTTTGGTAGAGGGAATGTTGGTACTGTACATGTGCATAGTTTGGAATAGCATACATATTGGTATTGTATAATGCATTACAGATGGTTATATTTGTTAATTTAGGATGTAATATGTTGTTTGGTATAGTATATGTTGGTGGTGCATATGTGCAATAATGATTGTTGATCGGATTATGTGATTCTTATGATGAGGGTGTTATATTTACTTGTTGTAACACAAAAGTTGTATGATAATGTGTTAATGTTGGTAATGCACATGTGGAGTGAAACAGTAAACATGTATGCACATGTGCATTGTTCGAAACAGTAATCATGTTGGTAATATATGATAGGTGGCAAATAATGAAATTACATATGATTATGTCTAATAAGTAATTGATAACAAAGTATCATGATCGTAATCACAATCTATGAATATTAAAAACAGATAGTACAAAAAATGATTGTAAACAAAAAATCATAAACAAGACGAATAATGCTTAGAAATTGTTTGACATCATATATAAATAGAGGATCGTCGGTTGATTTACTGATTTACGACGTCTAGATGAACGTTTAAGAGATTGCTCATGTTCATATATATATGTATGTATGTATATATATATGTGGGGGGTTCTTCTAGATCATCATCAACATCTTCATCAATGTCATTGGAATCAACATCATCGGAACAAGAATTAGGTTCATCATCAGGGGGGATCAGGAGTCCAACAGCATATTGTCATTAAATGTATACATAATGTAACTGTCAGTAGAATGCACGTGTGCATAATGTAATTGTCAACATAACGCACACGAGCATTATCATTTTATATATAATGACATTTTTTTAACATAACAAGATGCAATATATTCAAACCATAACTCTATCCAGGAACTAGAGAAGTACGCTTACAATAAAGATATAAACTCCTAATTTTCTATTACATTTACACCACTGGTGTACCACTCATCAGTCACTAAATTCTCCCTTTTGGCTATGACTTTCATCCACAACATAGTACACTCATTGACTTGTTCCAGTATTATAACATTTGAAAACTGCACGGCTTTTAATGCCTTCTCATTTCTGCTCGACCATATGTTCCATAATGTGGCCATCAGTATGCAGTTGACGGCCCTTTTCTTCTTTTTAGAAATATCCAGCTTCCAGGAAAAAGAAAGAATATATGCCACTGTTGAGTAAGAATGTACATCTTTTACTCCCAGCCATGATCCGACCATCCACCATAGCGTTTTCAACATCAAACACATAATGAGGATGTGTTCAACAGTTTCTTGCTCGTATCCGCAACCCGGGAACAATGTGTTGCTGATCTGAATTCCCCTTTTTTCCAGCTCCGCGACGGGTCCCCGCTTGTGACACACAAGTCATCTCTAACAGTTTTAACATTGAAAGTCGACTTATTTGTCAGAGTGCCAACCCCACCCATCTTGACCCGTCTTCATTCTGGTGTATCTCAGCAGCGCCAAAAGTTGCATAAACTCCACCCGTGTTTCCCCGGTTGTCTGCTTGTTCTTCCATTGCCAATCCCACACAGTCACTTCCCCTTTTTTGTTGTAATTGTCCGCCACCCAAGACCCTTTGTTTGCTGCCATTCTGTACATAATTGGATAGTCATACATAAAGCAATTGTTTAGAATCCATACATCAACGACATAGTCTAATTTTCAACATAATGCACATGTGCATATAATTTAATACAACATCATTTAGAGTAAATATAATGCACATGTGCATATCATTTAATATAATATCATTTACAAAGTATATACATCATTTACAGTCAACATAATACCTTTAGCCACAAATTGAATGAATTGCAACTCTTGATGTTCTGTATTTGTAGGTGTATTGTGACTGTTAACTGTATTATCAGCAGATACCTTTAGTAACAAATCGAATGAACTGCAACTCTTGATGTTCTGTATTTGTAAGTGTATTGTGACTGTCAACTGTATTATCAGCAGATGGACCAACAATGTCTGCATCAGATGTATGAGGAGGATTATCAGAGAATGTATGAGGAGGAACAACAGATGTAAATGGTGATGTAGAGGATGCCGTAAACACCGTTTCCAGCTGCCGCAACCATGAAATGCTGTGAGTTACGTGGTCGCCGTCGGCCGCCGTCGTCGATGTATACAAAATACGCTCCAATAAATGAAACCCTAAGAATTAAAAGATGTAAAAATATGCTTCGATGAATGAAACCCTAAGAAGGAAAAGATGTAGATTGTGAACAGGTGCAATGAAACCCTAAGAATGAAAAGATGTAGATTGTAAACAGGTGCGCGTGTTTTATAAAAAATATCACATAATTACAATTTTGCCATGTGTTCACACTGGTTCTCGTGGTTCTCGCAATAAAGGGTGGTTCCTAACGGATCCTTATCCTATATATATATATATATATAAGACCGCTAAAATGAAAACCACATCCAGTTGTAAGAACAGAGAGAACCACTTTCTAACCACTAGATCAACAAGATGGATGGATGAGATTAAAAGTAACTAAAATTAATATTAAATACATTTTGTCTTATTATGTCTTTAATATTTTAATCCAAAATGGTAGTTTAGTAAAATTACTCTTTTTTGTCTTTATTAGTTTTTTATTACTTTTTTTTGTTATATTACTTTTTATTTTTTAAACATAATTTTTTTTATTAAATGCATTTTTAAATTCAAGTTTTTTTAACAAAACAATTTTTTTTGCACGCCGGTTTTCGCACGCCGATTTTACGCCCGGCTTTTTCACGCATTGTTTTTTATCGCGTCGTTTTGCACGTCGTTTTTTTAACACGCCGTTTTTTACGTCCCGTTTTAACGCGGCGTTTTTTACGTCCCGTTTTTTCGCAGCGTTTTTATGCCCCGTATTCATGCCCCTTGTTTAGGCCCCGTTTTATCACATGGTTTTTTACATTTTACAATTTACGTAGAAACGTTTTACGTTAAAAAAAATTTACATAAAAGTTTACGTTTTACGTTTTACATTAAACTTTTTACGTTTTACGTTAAAAAGTTTAGGTTTTACGTTAAACTTTTTTGTATTATTATATTGGTTTTTACGTTTTAAGTGAAAAAATTTACGTTTTACGTGAAAAAGTTTACGTTTTACGGTTTACGTTTTATGTTAAACTTTTTACGTTTTACGTTAAAAAGTTTAGGTTTCACGTTAAACTTTTTTGTATTATTAAAAAGTTTACTTTTTACGTTAAACTTTTTACGTTTTATGTTAAACTTTTTACGTTTTACGTTTTATGTTAGACTATTAACGTTTTACGTTAAAAAATTTAGGTTTTACGTTAAAAACTTTACGGTTTACGTTAAAAAGTTTACAGTTTTAACTTTTTTTACAAAACCTTTTTTACCCAAAACGAACGCACCCAGAAATCGCAACTCGGTAGGTGTCTCGGATAGATTGTTATCATCATCGACTGGGGAAAAATAAAAAACCAACAAACAAAAATCAAAACAATGAGTGGATTCTTGAAAAAAACGAGGTTTGGCTCAGATTTTCCGATAATCAGAGGCTGCAAAGTGGGGTTACCCGTTCAAAAACCTACCTTCCACCATCCTTGCTGCGCCAATCGTCATCAAAATATGCGTTTTTTTTCTTCATCATCACCGCCACAAAATCCAAAACCGTGCTTCAATCGACCACCGGCACCACGGGGCACCACCGGCATCGCGCGGGCACCACGGGGCACCACCGACACCACAAATCAACAGTTTCTCTAAAATCAAGTTTTCAACTACAAAAATCAACAGTTTCTCTAAATCAAGTTTTCAACCACAAAGATCAAACATTCAGATTGACCTTCTCTAAAATCAAGTTTTCAACCACAAAAATCAACAATTTGTCAAAATAAACCACAAAAATCAACCACAACCACAAAAATCAGATTGTCCCGACACCATATCCAAAAATCAAGAAAACATGGAGCTTTTTAAAAAATAAAGAAAATCACCAAAGACGGAGGCAGAAAGGGGGAGGAGCAACCGGCTGCAACACTGTCGGCGGTGAACTTTGTCACCGGAGCACACCCCACGGCCAAAGGAGAAACCGGCGGCATGCGACTACCAAACACCCTCACGCCGCATATGCGACTGCTAAACACCATCATGCCGCCATGGTCGTCGCCGTGCGCCACCGCCGCGGCCACTCTCTCCACTCAGGTCTCTCTCTCCATGGTTCCTCTCTCTCTCTCTACACTGTGTTTTCGCCGCCGTACGCCACCACATGAGAAGGAAGGGGTCACCGGAGAAGGAGTGGGTGTAGCTGGAAGACATGTTAGAGTTTCGGTGGAGGTGGGAGACGGTGGTGTTTGGGGGTCTTCATCTTCATCAGATGTTGAAATGAGAGATGGGGGTCTTCATCTTCATCAGATGTTCAAATGAAAGAAAGGAGAGAAGCTCTGAGCATTTTACAAATGTTGAAATGAAGAGAGAGAGGAAAGTGAGATAATATAGGGTGAAGAGAGTATGAGAGATGAGAGAGGAGAGAGGAGAGAGATATTAATAAAGCAAGTGACTTTAATGGAGAGAGAGAGAGATTAGACATTTGAAGGAAATGACCAAATTACCCCTTATTCTGATTGGTTGAAAGTGATTCTTGCGGTTCTTACAACTGGGGATGGTGTCTATTTTAGCGGCTCGCTCTCTCTCTCTCTCTCTCTATATATATATATATATATATATATATATGGTTGAGTTCTATACAGAACTTGCATTTTATGCAGAACTCTAAGAACTATTTACAGCCATAGATCTAAATTAATCAAGGATTGTAAATAGACGAGGGTATGATTGTAATTAATGGTAAATTTGAAGGTTAGTTTAATTGGAAAAGGGAATAATAGTAAAAATGACCTCCATATATATAGGAAATATCCTATTATTTCTCCTTCTAGCATGTGATGATGATTAATAAATAAATAAAATGTGATGTGTTGTGAAACTAGCCTAATAGCAAACAATAAGAGAAAGAAATGTAGGGAGAAAGAGATATTTCATTGATAGATATGTCATACAAGAGATACAATGGGATGTATATATAGGAGAAGAAAACTTGGAGAAGAAGCTAATCTATTTTTGGTGTTGATAACCATAATATAAATAATATATTTATAACACTCCCCCTTGGTTATCAACTTGATACGCTTGGATATGCTGCCTCGTTAAAAACCTTGCCAGGAAAACCCAGTGGGACAAAACCCTAGCTAAGGGAAAAAGAGTGCAGCGCATATCGTCTCCCCCTGATACTTCTAGATCATGCAAGTTGCCTCATTAAAAACCTTACTAAGAAAATCCAATGGGATAAAACTTAGTGAAGGGAAAAAGAGTGCAACTTGTATAATACTCCCCCTCATTTGAACATGTATTCTTCAAGTGACTAGTGCCCATTTTTCTTGAAAGTTGCTCAAAGTTTTAGTAGTCAATTATTTGCCGCTTGATCCCTTAATATGCAATTCTTTATGTTCGCAATGTTGTGTATCTTCATATGAGCCTTCTAGTGCCTCTTCTTTTAAATAAATATCATAAGATCCACAACTGTGATTTGTTACATTCCCTGCATTTACAAAACTAACCAAACTTGTTTTGATAGGTTAGTAAAATATAAATTCATATCTTACATACCTTAGATGTATTGAAATAGATGTTTTCCCATTTCAATATTTCGTTGTTTAACACATGCTATATCAAATCGATAAATTCAATAAAGATATATAAAATCATGAATAGATAGCAAGAAATACTAATGCACAATTGCACTTAAAGAGGGTACGTCTAGAACAAAAATTTCAATTTCTTTCATATGAAGCTATAACTGTGACAACCCGAACTTTCAAGGTTAGTATTGTGTAGTCTTGTGATTCCGATTTCTCATTATTTCTCTTTCCCGTTCTTTTCTTTAGTGAACCTGTTAAACACTCGTGACTTTGGTAAACTCGTTTTAAGTGAAACGTATTTATGTATGTTCGAGTGTGTAATGGGTTGTTCTATTGTGTGAAATGGTTAAGTTAGGGCCGCATATATAGGTGGGCTACATACACCTTAGTTCTCTAGTCGTTCTCTAAATCACACCGGCCCACACAGGTGTCCGGCCCGAGTCACATGAGCCTACCCCTTTGGGTTCCGTGTATGCTTAGCTAAGGGCCCGAAATGAACTTAAACCTTTATTCAGTCCTCGCAAGCCCAAGCCATATCTAAGCCCATCTTTCCTTTCCCTTGTTTATGTATGGTATGTATAAGAATACATAAATTACTTGCAAACCCTATGTTCCTCTAAACATGTGACGGCAGTAACCTTTTGGAGACACCATCTTCATCGGTCGAGATTCTATTCCAGAAACATCACCGGCCGCATTCGAGCTCGCACTCCTCCTTGATCGATTGGTATGTTTTAATCAGTAAAGGATTTCCATACTTGGTCTACCTTGATTATATTTTGCGAACAATCTTGTTTGTGTTTGTGAATCATCTTGTTTGCGTTCCGATCGTCCCGGGTCCGTATGAACCATCATAAGAATTGCTCATGTGTGAAACTGTTAGAAGTTGGCGAGTAGTATGATTAATATGTAAAGCTTATCGATTTAATGGTATATGCGGCCATGATTCTTGTGCAGTCTAGGGTTTGCTAGAGCACAGGTGTTGATCGAATGGCATGGATAGATCGATGTAGGGCTGTTTGTTAATGAATTTTGGATGCATAGTTATGATAAAACACGTGTATGAGTCAGCTAAATCGTGATGATGATATGTTATGGGTTGCATGATATGTTGATCATTAGGTAATGATTAGGATGATGCAAATTCATGGTAAATGATTTGACCTTGTGTGTTTTAAGAACGAGCAATTATTGGTCCGATGATAACATAAATTATTAATTGATTCTAGAAAGAAATCATGTAATGGACTCAAAAGGAAATATGATTTAATAATAATAGCTGTCGGTTATGTGATGGGAATTAGATCCCATGATTTTGACAGTTTCATTGTGACTTGAAGGTTGACTGGTCAACCGCATAAATTGGATCGCACATGTGTACTTTGATCGCACAATCCTAAATTGTTAGATGGGTTGTATAAGTAATAGTGGGCCGAAAACATGAAATTGGGCCACACACACTAGCATGCACTTCTATTGACAACTTGTGAGTGGGCCGCACTAGTCAAGGGGATTTATAAAGTGACTCTTGCACATGTTCGGGTAGCAAAGCAGTAACTATTATGTGATTTGTCAATATGAATACATGAGGTGAATTGGGTTATGAACTGATTGCATGATAAAAGACTACTATATAATGTTAGGCTCGTATGTTAATTGCTTTGACTTGAATTATATGGGTGTTACCTGAATATTAGAAATATATGTTTTGTGATTGAGTAATATGTGAAACGATTGTACGTGAGATACGTAGTATGTATGCACATGAAACTGATTGTTATCTGTACATATGATAGGACGTGCTCAATCACTGTTAAATAGGGTAAATAATCTTACCGAGCAAACCAAAGGTGAGTTCACTACATTCGAGCATGCGTCCCAGTGGTTGGGGACAGTCAGTGGGTATCCCGTGGAGGGATAAGTCTTTTGGGTAAAAACGGGTATGTTGGTTAATATTCTCACCTATCATTCTTGTAAGTCCCTTATATTGTTACCTGGAGGGTAACGGGTATTAGTTGGTAGCGCTACTTAGGTTTGGCACCCTCACACCGCTCCTAGATAGGACGGATGTGAACTAATGACCCAGTCGGGCCCAGTACTGGATAGGAGTACGTGGGAAAGGGCAGTCATGTACATCAGGAGCCGTCTTGTTCGGAATTGAGATATTAACAATATTACTTGCATTTGTCAGTGAACTGTTTTACATACAACTGGTAACAAACGTTTTCTTAAACTATGAACTCGCCAGCTTTGTCTGATACACTTGTTACATGCTCGCAGGTCGTTAGGTATCTTGGAACAGGAACTTGCTGGCTGGAGGGCATGAGTGGTCATGGTTCACACCGATTGGTTTTATTTATTGAACATTGGTTCTTACATTTGTTTGGAAAATGTTTATATTGTGATACGTTAACGCTTCCGCTGAATTTGCTGGTTTCGAATAACTTATGTTTGGATTTTAATATTAAATGATGAAACTTTATTTTAAACTTATGGATTCAATGTAATTGGTGGCTCGTTGCTAGTGGGTCACACGCCTAACAGGGACACTCCCTAGGTGGTATCTTGAGGGTGTGACAGTTTGGTATCAGAGCCACTGGTTATAGTGAATTTGGTTTTAAAAACGTTTCTATAAAACCAGACTATAACCGAACAGGTCCGAAATCGACCATGACACTCAGCTCCAGACTGCAAGGTTCGTCTCTCGTTTACTTACTGTACTGCATAACTAGTGAACACTTACATATGATATTGCATGTGATTGCACGTTTAGCACAACCGTATGAATTCATTACTTGCATGTGTTATGTGATGGGTAGTGTGGTGTTTCCTTAGACATTCATGACTCGCGTTTTGTGATGTTCTTTGCTTGCTACTTGAGTTTGAGGATCCATTTGACATGAGTTAGGAGGAGCTGAGATGAGCATGCAAATCACAATATTATTGTGGGTGCACACATAATAATAATGTGGGGTGCATGCGAGTCCCAGTGAGGCTTAGCAAGTGAAAAAGGGGTTCCGTTCTGTTATTTGATTGATGTGAAACACAACAGTCTACAAGAGTCATAGCAGTGATTGCCTTCTACTCGAACGTTATCTTTTCACTCCTCACTGAATCCTTGCGAATCTTGATGCTATCGAATATTACCTGAACACCCATCTGAACGCCTAGCGAACTGTGTAGAATGTTAGGTGCTTGTACGAACGTCCCCGAGTTGGATGTTGCAGCGTCAATGATTGGTCTATACCTATCTCACTCCTCTTTGTTTGCGGGAACTCAAGGTATTGACGACTTAGACCTCGATGTGCGATCACTTCTACAACACCCTGGAAACATATTGTGTATTACTCTATCAACTTGCAAGAACGATGGACAAGAGGATGATCGTAGTGCCTTACCGACCTCAGTATTAGAACGACCCTGATTACCAGCAACGAACACCAGCGAATTGACTTCAATCGAATACTTAACCCCGGCCAGCGACTCATGGGAGTCAACTTTTACGAATCAATCAGGACATAAGCAACGACAATCGACTACGGTGTGGAACGCGTAGCTTCCAGCACAATGAGTAGCGTCTTAGTACATGGCACGGAACGGGAAAAGATGGACCGTGTCGGTGAAAGATCGTAGGGCTCCACTTCAAGCAACGACAATAGAGGTAACAGTGATGGTAACATCAAGGCACTTGTAATCGTAGCCTACAGTATAGAAATGAAGGTGCCTACGACATGGATAGGCCAATGAGGATTCAAGACGACAACAACCCAGGGAATGACGACAGTACTGGAAATCCTCGTAACGAAAACAACACTGGAAATGATGTTTGTGGAAGGGCATTTAGGATTGGTAGCTTGTAAGGGAAACTAATCGCTTCGTCTCTGTTCTGTATAACCCTGTTACCCATTGAAACGAAACCTGTTGTGATAACGGCTGATGACAAGGCAATGGAAACCTCATATGTTTGTTGGGATGCACACTCGATCTTGTGGGACAAGTGTTCGACATCGACCTTCCTTCTGCTATCCTTGATGGCTTCGATGCAGTAGTTGTGGACGTCTAGATATCGCGTAGATATACCCTGTGGGAAGAAAGTTTTGCGTCGTTTTATACTCTGAAGTGTCAGAGTGGTGTAAAGGCTAGCATCAGATCAGCAATGGAAACCTAGAGGTGTCTACGGAGGGATTATCTCACTATGCTAGCACTCGTCACTGGCGTTAAGGCTAAGGAAAAGAGGATTGAGGATCCAACAATCGTTCGTGACTCCTCTCAGTGTGCTACTCGAGGGATTTTCAGGTTTACTTCCACAACTGATTAGATAGAATCTCAGTCTGACCTCATGTCAAAGACAACCGGGATTACTCGTGCTCCTTACCATCTTGCACCAGGAGGGTTGCAAGAACTGTCAAATCAACTACAGGAATCGTTAGACAGGAGTTTTGTCGGACCTAGTTTTCTTTTCGCTTTGGGGAGCCCCGGCTATATCTGCGGATAAGCTTTTCGTTGGACATATGTACTGATTACCGAGAACTCCGCAAGAGGTCAGTCGGAAACCATCACCCATTTCCTCACACTGACGACTCTCCTGACCAGCCGCAAGGGTCAATCATCTACTCAGAAACCGACTTGAGATCGGGCAATCATCAGATGGAAGTCCAGGAGGAGGATGTTCCTAAGATGACATCCCAAACGCGGTACAGCTTTTACGATTTCCTGTGCACCAACAGCTTTATGGACCTCATGAATCGTAAGTGTAAACTTCATCTCGTCAAACTGTCAACTGTGTTTATTGATGACGCTTGGAATCACTTCCAGGAGAAAGGAACACCATGAGCAGCTCGTAGCTTATCATAGGGCTCCCAGGGGA
>JARYGA010002318.1:0-48307 GCA_030545235.1 Helianthus tuberosus | reverse complement strand
TTCATCAGTTTTCAACAGGTTGCCAAAGAACCATGAGTCTTACCGGCAGAGACAGCGCATCGCGTACAGCGAAGAGGCAGAAAGAGACTTCAGCCTAGCCTATAGGCCAGCGGAAGCTGCAGAACACTCAAAGTTTATCCCAAAGATTGCTTTGGCACCACTCTCAAGAGAAAAGCTACCCCCAACAGTGGGAAAGTTCAACGGTCTCACAGACCCTAACGATCATGTTAGAGTATTTACAAGTGTTGGCATTATGGGAGGATGGAATATGCCGATGTAGTATCATTTATTTATCCAGAGGTTTACTGGGGCTGCTCGCGCCTGGTTCGACAGCCTTCCGCCTGGAAAAATCAGTTCATGGGTTGATTTCAGAACACAGTTTGTAAACCACTTCAGCCAGCAAAGACGCTATCAACGAGATACGTCTGAAGTAACAGATATCTGGCGCAGAGAAAACGAAGGTTTGGAAGACTTCATCACGTGCTTTAATAAGGAGTGTCTAGAAATCGGTGGTGTAAGCGAACAGCTCATGCGCGCTCACTTTAAGAAAGCTATTCGATGTGATAGTCTTATCAAAACTATCACCGGAAAGGAGGGTATGCCCAAGGAATGGGATAAGCTGATGGAAGCCGCAAAAATAGTAGCACAAACTGAAGAGTCGCTAGCTGGAGCCAAGAGCTCATACACCGAAGATCGCTTTTCCAAGCGAAGCTCGCGCGACTACGGCAAGGCAACAAGAACAAGAATCATGATTGGAAAGCTGGAAAATCAAGTGGTTATGATGAAAGATCGCGCTACAAAGAGGACGCGCGAGAAACAATCGACAGAATTGGGTATCGAAAGGCAGTCAGGGACGATAACCGAGAAAAGCACTGGACTCCGCTCACAAAGACACCAAAAGAGGTGCTTATGATGGTAAACCATGATTTCAAGGCTCCAAGGCCTATGACAAACAAGAAGGGGCAAGACCCGAACCTGTACTGCGATTTTCACAAGGATACGGGTCATCTGACAGATGACTGTATCAGTTTACGACAAGAGATCGAGAGAGCGCTGAAAAGCGGAAAGTTAAGCCACCTGGTGAAAAATGTGCGCAAAGTGACACGCCAGATCTAGCGCCATGATGATGGAAACCAGAAGAAGGTCAGGCGCCTGGAAACTCACATGGTCAACGGACCAAGATACAGTGCAAGAGACAAATGCAAGCGCCCTTTCGAACCTGCATGGCAAGAGCAACATGTCATTTTCCCGGTAGTACGTTGGGGTCCACGCGCTACGCGCCCCGTCGTCATCATCGGTATTATCGGTCATTATGAAACAGAATACATATTCATTGACTCAGGAAGTACAGCTGACATCATCTACGAACAGTGCTTTAATCAGTTTGATGATGAAGATAAAGCGAGACTCGAGCCGGTTGATTATCCTCTGTCAGGATTCTGCAACGAAATGGTCTTCCCATTTGGCCAAATCAGCTTCCCCGTCACGTTGTCTGACGGGAAGCATTCAAGAACCACAAATGTTAACTTCATGGTGATGCCTGTCAAATCAAGGCATGATGTTTTAATTGGGAGAGAAACCCAAGGAGAGTTAAACATGGTAACCTCCACACCCCACTCAGCCATCGGGTTCCCAACCGAGACGGGGGTAGCGATTTTTCTATGCAAAGAAAGAAGTGATGTCAGCAGAGGATGCGCGCCCAGCCAAAGCGGTGAAAATTTCAACGAATGAACCAGAAAAGTGGGTTTTAAACCGCAAATACCCAGAGCAAACGGTGACGATAGGCCATGCAATATCACCAAACATCAGAATGCACCTCAAACAACTTTTGTTCAGAAACATGGACATTTTCGCCTGGACCCCGGAGGATGGAGAATGTGTGTCGAGTATACCGATCTCAACAAGGCATGTCCCAAAGATTGCTATTCTTTGCCTGAGATCGACAAAAAGATAGACTCTCTCACGCCGTACAGATGGAAATGTTTTCTGGATTGTTACAAGGGGTATCATCAGGTTCAAATGAAGCTCGAGGATGAAGACAAGACAGCTTTTCGGACCGACATCGGCATCTTCTGTTACACAAAGATGCCATTCAGCCTCAAAAACGCTGGCGCAACCTACCAGCGCCTGATGGATACGATTTTTGCTGATGACATCGAAAATCATATCAAAGTCTACATCGATGATCTCGTGATCAAAAGTCCTGAGGAGGACCAGATGTTAAAGGACATTGAGAAGACATTTAACTCTTTGCAAAGCGTGAACATGAAGCTGAACCCAGCAAAATGTTCTTTCGGTATGGAAGAAGGCAAGTTTTTAGGCTTCGTGGTTACAAACGGCAGTTTCAAGGTTAACCCTGAAAAAGTTCAAGCAATAGAGCGGATGCCATCACCGCGAACAATCAAAGAGATGCAGAGATTAGCCGGCCGCCTAGCCGCGCTCAATCGCTTCCTGTCAAACCATGCTGCAAAGTCATACCCTTTCATAAGCACTTTGCGCAACTGTGTGAAAAAACAAGAATTTAAATGGACGCCAGAAGCTAAAGCTGCCTTCCAGCAAATGAAGCAGTGTTTAATCAAGCTCCCTACGCTAACCGCGCCATTCGAGAAGGAACCACTCATTCTGTACTTGTCCTCTTTGGACAAGGCAGTTGGGTCAGTATTGTTAGTGGAAAGAGATGGAGTTCAGACTCCAATCTACTACGTTAGCAGGGTGCTCACAGACCCAGAAACTCGATATTCAACAATGGAAAAATTAGTGCTTGCGCTGCTACACGCCTCCAGGAGGCTGCGCAGATACTTCACAGGGCACGTCATCACCATACTCACTAATTTCAACATCGGCACAATATTGTAAAAACCAGAAACATCTAGGCGGTTAGCAAAATGGGCGATCGAGCTGGGGGGCCACAACATTCTATACAGGCCACACCCAGCAATTAAGGGTCAAGTGCAAGCGGACTTCATCACTAAAGTCCCAGAAGATAAGATCAAAGATTGTGAGGTTGTTGATACTTCCATCAAGGAGACATCATATGGGTTATGGTTGTTATACACTGATGGAGCTTCAAACGAAGATGGCGTAGGAGCTGGATTGCTCCTTGTTAGCCCTGAGAAACATGAGTTCACCTATGCCATCAAGTTGGATTTCAAAAACACCAACAACGAGGCAGAATATAAAGCGTTCTTGGCAGGCTTGCACCTTACCATAAAAATGGGAGCTCAAAATCTACAAGCGCATGTTGACTCACTCCTGATCGCCAGTCAAATTAACGGATTGTATGACGCAAAGGGTGAAGTTATGGTTTTGTATTTAGATCAAGTGAAAGAGTTGCTTCAACAATTCAAGTCATACAAGGTAGTTCACATCAATCACTCAGAAAACAAACCAGCAGACGCCTTGAGCAAGCTCGCTTCAACATCTTTTCAACATCTCGCCAAAGATGTAAGGATTGAAGTACTGAAAAACTCGTCGGTTTCGCTGCGTCAAGTGAATGTGATCGAGATAGGGAAACCATCTTGGATGACCCCTATCATCCAGTATTTGCAAGAAGGAATACTCCCTGAAAACAAAGCAGAGGCAAGGAAGATACAGAACAAAGCCTTATGCTATGAGATGAATGGTGGTATCTTGTATCAGAGATCTTTCCTGGGGCCACTCCTGCGCTGTGTGGACCCCCATGATGCAAATTACTTGATCAGGGAGATCCATGAAGGCATCTGCGGCATCCATGCGGGCCCGCGCATGGTCGTCGCGAAGATAATGAACGCTGGATATTATTGGCCAGGGATGCACGTCGACGCTCTAAAGGAGTTGCGCAAATGCGACTCCTGTCAAAGGCACTCCCCGAAAACCCTGCGCCCGAAAAACGATCTTATCCCTGTATCCACTGCTTGGCCTTTCCAACAGTGGGGGATTGATATGGTGGGACCTTTCCCTGAAGCTCCCGATGCTGTGAAGTTTATAATCGTTGTCGTCGATTATTTCACCAAGTGGGTGGAGGCCAAAGCTCTCGCCTCAACTACTGCAATGATGGTGCGCAAGTTTATATGGGAGCACATCATCTGCAGATTCGGCCTCCCACTCAAGATTGTAACCGACAAGGGAACCAATTTCGCTTCTGAGGACCTTCAAAAATGGATGAAAGAAATGAAGATTGAACACACTTTCTCTTCCGTTGCGCACCCTCAGGGCAACGGCCAAGTAGAAAGTGTCAACAAAAGTATTGTCGAAGGGATAAAGGCCCGACTGGGCACCAAGAGAAGAGTCTGGGTAGATGAGCTCCCAAGTATCCTGTGGGCTCATCGAACCATGCCGAAAACGAGCACTGGCGAAACCCCCTTTAGCCTAGTTTACGGCTCAGAGGCGGTTATCCCAGCTGAAGTTGGCCTCCCCTCGTCGCGCTTGACAGCGGTTAACACAGTCAATAATGAGGCAGAGCGCCATCTAGACTTGGACCTGCTAGAAGAGAGACGCGAAATAGCGCGAATCAAAGAAGCCAAGTATAAGACACAGCTGGAGAGGTACTACAATGCAAGAGTACGCATTTGTACCTTCACTCCAGGAGAATATGTCTTCAGAGACAATGAGGCTTCAAACGCTGAACGCCCTGGAAAGCTAGCACCCAAATAGGAAGGCCCATACCTAATACACGAGGTGCTAGGGAAAGGGGCATACAAGTTGCGCACTTTGGTTGGACACATCATCCCGCGTACGTGGAACGCGCAACAATTGCGCAAATGTTACATGTGACTATTCTCGACCTTGCGCCTTTATCAGTTATGATTGGCCACGCGCCTTTGTTACTACTTATGTTGGCTACAAGCCCTTTTATTTCGATGATGTATGATTGGCCTAGCGCCTGTTTAAGAGCTACTTAATGAAAGCATTGACCTATGCCTTTTGTTTTTAGCACCATGACTTCTTCATTACAAATGCATGTTAAACTTTTGATTAGCACAAAAACACTCCAGTAAATTACGAGCTCTCGAGTTAGGCCTCCAAGGTCCTCCGCGAACATAGCGCGAGACCGGGCAAATACACTCACTTACGAGCCACACTTACATTTATTCGCGCTAACTTGACCAAAGTTTCTAACAACAATGCAATAATTGTAACTCAGCAAATTAATGGCAAACATAATGCTATATTCAAAATGAGCACAAAAAATAACAAAACATCATCGATTCATTTCAAAAAGCGTGACTGTGCGTCAAGGCACGAAGCCTATAAACACTAACTACTCATATCCATCACTACCATCATCGCCATCATTCCCATCGCCGTCGCCATCACCATCACCTCCGGCTGTTTCTTCTTCGTCGGATAACTCCACAGTCTCTGGGGGGTCCAGAATAGTCCTTAGCCGCTGACACCAGTCATTATGCTTCAGCGCCTCTGTGACCAAATCCATCACAGGCAGTGATAAATGGTCATAGACCTTTTCAGCGCTGGCTAATGCAGCATCAGCCTGATCGGTCACTGAGCAATGACTAACGTCAAACTCCTGTCCTAACGCCTCTTCAACATGTTGCGCGCACTCTAAATAACCTCCACGGTGACCAACTGCGCGTGAAGCATCTATGAGAGCAGCAACAGCTTCGTCCAGCTCGGAAGCATTCAAGATAGATTTGGCCAGCTACAACAAAGGCAATGAATAAGGAATAGGTTTTAACAAATAAAGCTTAAGTTAGAGAGGAGAATCGTACCAGGACTACTCCCCTACCGTGCATCCATTCAGCCTCAGAAGCCAGCGTGTCAACGATGCCTTGAACCTCGGAGTAATCGTTTTGCGCTACGTTGAGGGCAGATGTACTCACATCTCACGCCTCCTCAGCCTTCTGTTTGGCCTCCTCAGCAGTAGCAGCTTTCACTCTCTCAGCTTCAAGGTCAATCTCTAAGGACTCGCTTTTGTCAGTTTGCTCTTGCAAACGACGTTTCAACTCTGCAATCTCCACGTCCTTAGCCGCCAGGTCCTTATCCTTACTGGATACCTGCGCTTTCAGCTCAGCCTACAAAGGATAAAACAGACTTAGATAATTTGACAAGAAAAAAGCATAAAGGCAAAAAGGGTCAACACTGATCGAACCTCAACACGTTCCCTATCGGTTTGCCCATCCTCGACCTTCCTTTTCAATTCAGCAACTTAAACCTCGAGGTCGGTAATCTTGGCGCTAGCTGCATACATATGCTGATTATCCTTCTCACAAATTTTCTTCCACTCAGCACGCTCCTTCGCCAAGAGATCTTCAGCAGCACGAAGCTTGCCCCTAAGGCCTTCACGGCCCCACTCCTCCGATTTCCTATCGGACTCAAACTTAGCTTTTTTCAGCAAACCCAGCCTTAGCTTTTTCAAATTCCTTAACCTGCCTCACCAGGCGCTCACGGTACTTCTCCCACTCAGCCCGCTCTTTAACCATCGTACGCCACTCACGCACGATCTGGTGATTGGCGGCGCGAGTATTGGCCTATCCAACGAAATAGGGTTGGTATAGCCCATCATGAGTTGGCGCCCTTTGGCGGTTAACCTCACCAGGAGGGAATGAATTCAGGAACCGGTCACGACACGCACCAAACTCCAAGAAGGTATCATTCTGCTTTAAACCCCAGGGAGCTTGGTGGGGAGCGTTACCACGCGCCTCCTCGATATAGGTCTTATAATAAATATCGCCCACGGTATCTTTCGGACCGATAGTCTGGGGCATGGACCCTCCTGCACCACCAGCCGCACCCGCGCCACCTGCAGCAGTCATAGCCTCCTTGTGCGCAGTAGCAGCTGACCCCCCAGCAGCAGAAGTATCTTGAGCAGTTTAGGTGGGGGCATCAACCTGCGCTGGCTCGGTGGGTTTAACAACCTCGGGTCCTTTGCCAGTTTCTTTCCTTTTGTGTCGCAACCCCCGCCCCCTTATCTGTCCCGGGAACGGGCATCCGCGAACATTCGTTTATGGTGGTATCAGTTATTTTAATTATTAATTTGGCAGCAGAAATTACATCAGGACCGTAGTTAGGAAATGTTTATCAGAGTAAAACCACCATATTTTATATTTATAATCACATGGGTAAACCCAAGTTTCTTTATTACAACACGTTTATAGGGATAAACCCTATTTTATTGAATTTAAAACATTGTCTTTCTGGTAACTTTTATAGCCACATTTTTCCAAGCCGTCAGTGCTCTCCAGCTGGCTTTTTACTAATTAGCTGTCACATTGTGTTACCTGAAACGCGTTTTAAAAACATTTGTCAGTGGGAAATACTGGTGAGTGAATCCCAGTTTAATCAAGAAACATTTTATCAATTAACACAGTATTGAGAGCGATCACATTGTTTATTTCTACACAATTACTCATTCAGTACTGTCAATCCTGACTGGTGGGTCATATTACACAATAGCTAACTCGTCATCCAATGGTAACGTGTTCCACATTTTGTATACAAAACCCCAACATACCGGTAGTAATTGAAGAACTACAAAGACTCAATCACTGCTTAATCATATTGTAAAGCATTTAACGTTTTGTAAAACAGTTCACAAAAAGGTTTACAAAAAGCGGATAAACTCACATTGCTGTTTTAGACTTCTTCTAGGGTTTCCTGGTGTTAATCTATAATTTACACAAATGTACATATGTTAGTATAATAACCCTTTAATTATATTAATGATACCCTCCCCGAGACGGTATTCCAACAAATACGTCGGGCAGAACCACGACAGTTATTACGGAACCTTAAATCAATCGGGCAGCGTATCTAATACGAAACTAGGGTTATAATACTTACAACGGAGCAGAACCTCGCCAATTAGGGGGTATTATACTCGAATATTATGCCTACTGTGAGAGATTTTCGTGATTGAGAAAAGAAATGAACGAATTGTTTGACGATCCTATGCCTGCTACTTATAGGGCCTCATTTCAACTTTTACGCGGCCCGCGTAAACATAAACCACGGGCTACGCGGCCCGCGTAGTAGCCCGGGTAGGGTTTAGGGTGTTCGGGTCATCGTATAGGGTTGCCGGGTGTTGGGCCACGTGGCGGCCCATGGTCGTGCCAGATTTTACCAGGTCGCGGCCCGCGTAAGGGTTAAGCAAAGGCTTACGCGGCCCGCCTAAAATCCATTTTCTTTGTTTTTTATTTATTTTTAATGTTATAACGTATTTTGGGCTCAGTTTTCACATACGGGGTGTATTTTAAGACATATAGGGGTATTTAACATATATTAAGGTGTCGGAAAAATATTCGGGAGGGTTGTTATATTTTGTCATGAAGGGGCTGGTCAAGCCCCGTGATATGGACGACCTCCGGACCCTGCGCTTTTTCATGAGCAGTAGCAGCAGCGGCCCCGGTCTCCTTAAGATCACCAGCGGCCAAGCTTTTATATAAAAAAAAACAATTTCTTTTATATAAAATATAAGTCTTGCATATATATTTTATAACTTTTTTAAAATATAACATCATATGTTATAAGACTTATGCTATTTTTATTATGTTATTTAACCAATTAAATAACAAAATAAAATATTCTCTCAAAATAAATTATCCATATAATTTATTAGTTTGTCAAGTGCAATTATTTAGAAAACCAATTTTTAAATATTCTAAGTGTTGATATTTATTTATTTGATCATATCATAAATAAATATTGTAAGTGTTTGTCTAGCTTGTTATTGGGTATGACTCGACTTGGATCATAACGTACTAGCCACATCAATTTAATATGTGTCTTGGGCATACAGAGTCCAGCAATCTCCCACTTGCACAAGATACATAGAAGATTGATGCAAGCAGTAAATAACGCCTAACTACGGTTTACTACCCCTAATACGTATGACTATATGTGCCATTCAATAACATCATCCCCTTCAAGTCCCTTACTTGAACATGATTTAGGTGAATCTATCATTTATCCTTTCGTTGCAGATGTCATGTCAAATCCAGAGACACAGAGTGATCACTCTCTGTTGAGTTAACTTTAGCAGGCCTTAGACATCTTACTCTCAACGAATAAGAGGAACAAATCCCATCTTGACTACCTACGTCTCTCACAATCACCTTGTACCACACCTGAGCTTAGCCTTATGTACTGTCATATTACTGACAGCGAAGAAATAAGTCAAGGCATAATATTTGGTGAATATCAAGACCTAATATGTATCTCAGGTCTGAGGATACTATGATATTCTCCTTTACTCAAATTTACTTATGATCAATCACAGATGATTCCTTGCAGTAATATTTGAGAGCGAGTCAGTCCAATATTTGTATCCCACAAATATTTATGAACCTTGGCAGCAACGCCTTGCTCTATATTCATACTTCATGAATATCTACCAATCCAAGTTCATAATAGTCTTACATTCATATTTGTTCCCACAATTATGATCGACTACGGACATTTAGAATAAGTAACTTATTCACGGATTTAAACATGCTAATATGGAACATAACTCAACATACCATAATGAGTTATAATAACAATTGTTCCAATATCCAAATACAAAATAGATCAAATCCAATCACTAGAATATCGAAGTCCTAAGGCACAAGTATGACCCTTTCATGCTTTGCCCATTCAAGGAGCTTCGTGAGTGGATCCGCAATATTTTGATCAGAGTGAACTTTGCGAATACATGTCTTTCTCTTTTTCAACTTCATCCCTTATGTAGTTGAAACTCCGCTCAATGTGCCTAGTCTTTTGATGTACACGAGGTTCCATGATTTAAGCAATCGCACCATCGTTATCACAAAGATCTCTAGGGGTCCTGAATGGTAGGGACTACCCCTAGATCGGCAATAATTCAAGTGGCAGATCCATATGAATTATCTCAATCAATGAAGCGGCGATGTATTCTGATTCTGTAGTGGACAATGCTACCCTGTTTGTGATCGAGAACCATCTTGATCAGTTTGGAAACTCGTATCCATGTAACCCTTTACAACGAATTCCGAAACTCGCATCCTTGTAACCCTTTTACAACGAGTTCTTTTTAACTAGATCCATATATTAGAAACATATCCTTAGTCCTTCTAAGGTATTTCAATATATATATATATATATACAACAGTCACCAAATGACTGTTTCTTGCTGGTTTCTTCTTGTTATGCTTAAAGCGCATAACTTGTCCAGTCTAGTGCATATCATTACGTACATAATGAATCCTATAGCTGACGCATATGGGATTCCTTTGATTCTTTCTTGCTCATCTTTTGAGCTTGGACATTGAGATGCACTCAATATTGTCCTCTCTTGAATAGGTACCAAACCTTTCATAGAGTTCTTCATCTTGAACCTTTTCAAGACTTTGTCAATGTATGCACTTTTGTTTAAACCTATCTAGCGCCTTGACCTATCCTTATAGATCTTTATTCCTAAATATAGGCGACTTCACAAAGATCCTTAATGGAAAAACAACTTTCAAGCCAGGCTTTTACACCCTCCAAGGTTGGAATGTTATTTCCAAATAGTAGAATGTCATCGACATATAATACTTAAGAAAGTAATAATGCTCCCACTAGCCTTCTTATTCACACAAGCTTTATCAACGTTTTTGATGAATCCATATTCCCTAATTTCTTCATCAAAACGGTGATTCCAACTTCTAGATGCTTGTTTCAATCTATAGATTGATTTCTTTAACTTGCATACTTTGTCAGGATGTTTTGGATCAACAAAACCTTCAGGCTTAACTATATAGACATCTTCCTCAAGATATCTATTAAGGAAAGTCGTTTTGAGATCCATTTGCCAAATCTCATAAACATATTGTGCAAGTATGGCAAATGATATCCTAGTTGACTTTAGCATCGCCACGGGCGAGAAGGTCTCATCATAATCAACCCTTTGAGTTTGAGTGAAACCTTTTGCTACAAGTCTTGCTGTACAAGTATCCAAGTTTCCATGCATATATGTTTTCTTCATGAAAACCCACTTACTTCCAACCATTTTGGAGTTAAGAGGTTGCATAACCAATTCCTATACTTGGTTGTTATACATGGATCGCATCTCTACGTTCATAGCCTCAAGCCATTTGTCGCAATCGGATTTCGACATTGCATCATGGTATGTGGTTGGTTCATCTGAATCTACCATATAGCATCCATCCATAAAATTCATATCTTTCAGGTGGATTATTAATTCTACCAGATCTGCGAACGTTTTGTGTATGTTGATCAACCATTTGATCATCTTCAACAACCTCTTGTTGAGTGCTAGTATCAACCAAATGTGTATCGGCTTTTGGTTCCTGATCCTCATCAAGTTCCACTGTTCTACTAGTTCCTTCCATTAGGAACTTGTCTTCCAAGAGCTTTGCCTTTCGAGCAACAAATACTTTTGCTATGTTGGATCGTAGAAATAATATCCTATATCATCTTTAGGATATCCTACGAAGATACACTTAGTGGATCGTACTTTTATTTGGGGTGTATTGCTTCACAGAAGCTTCACAACCCATACTTTTAAATATAATAATGATGGAACCTTTCCATGTCATATTTCAAAAGACGTCGTATCCACTTTCTTTGATTGGGGCCATATGGGCCACGGAGAGCAAAGCGTAACCCCAAAGTGATAGAGATAATGCGCTCCTAGCCATCATAGATCGAACCATATCTAATAGAGTTCGATTCCTCCTCTATCAAAACGAAGAACTTTAAAAGAGTTGATTTTGTACTTCACTTTTTGAAGATTCTGAATGTTTCAAAACTTCTTCTTTGTGTCAAGTACACATAACCATAACTACTATAGTTGTCGGTTAAAGTAATGAAGTATCTTTCACCATACCTAGTCATTGGCTTAAAAGGATCACATACATCCGAATGTATGATACCTAAGAATTTTATTGCCCTTTCCCACTAAAGGGTTTCTTAGTCATTTTACCTTGTAAACAAGATTCACATGTATCAAATGAACCAATTTCATTTGTTTCCAAAAGATCATTCTTTCGAAGTGTTTACATGCGACATCTGTTTATATGACCAAGGCGATAATGCCAAAGATAAGTCTCACTCAAATCCATTTTGAGTTTGTTGGTGATTGCTTGGTACATTGAACTATCAAATGATGTATTGTTATGAACCAATTCATAACTACCATTTGAAGGCATAGTTTTAAAGTAAAACATGTCATTCATCAAAATATAAATGTCATTGTTTACAAACTTTAAATCAAAATATATTGTCTCAAAAGGGAAACTTGAATAATGTTCCTAGTCAAACTAGGAGCATTCAAAACATTTTAAAACAATTTCCAAACCATTTGGAAGTTTCAAAACATAGTCTCCTTTCTTGTAATGTTGATTTCTTTTGAACCTTTTGCAACGAATTGCAAACATGAGTTTCACATCTGGTGTCTAATACCCATGTGTTAGAAGAAATAACATTAAGGTCAATGTGTATCATTAAGATTGTACTTGAGGTTTGCCTAGTATCCCTCTTGTTTTTCAACTCTTTGAGATAGATTGGACAATTCCTATTTAAATGCCCTATCTCACCACACTTAAAGCATGGATCGTTTGTGGCAACCTTTGCCTTCTTTTCTTTTGGTTTCGGTGGTTTCGCTTTAGTCTTTCTAATTCTTTCCCTTTGATGTGCCCCTTTCCTTTGGCAACATTTGCTTTGGTGTCAGGGTGATGCCCTTTCTTGTTGCCACCCTCATTGATCGTTAGAATGGATAAAATCCTTTTATCCATATCGAGCCTTTCGAGGTGATCAATGTGGCTTTTCATCTTAAAGATATAAGATGAGACCGATTGGTTTTCCTCCATTCGACATGCATGAGGTGCTCGAACCGTTTCAAAGCGTTCAACCCTTAGGAACATTTCCTACAATTGGTTAATCATGTCGTATGCTCATGATGTTCAAAAACCTTTTGAATCTCGGAAATCATAATTCCTAACATGAGGCAAGAGGCTTGCATAGTATTCTCGATATAATTAATCCAATCGTTATAGGCATCCTTATCTTCCATAAGATGTTCATCGGGATTAGGATCGTTTTCTAGTGATAGGTTACGGACGGTTTGGGTAATATTGTTAGCGGCCATCTACAAAATTTTGCAAGGTTCAATTTTAGTATTTTCGATATTATTATATTTTAATTATTAATACCCTTTGTGTCTCATAGACAATTAATAATTAAAATCTAGAATCCAACGTTACATTTAAATATTGGTTAGGTGACCTTTATCCCTCTATTTAAATTAACAAGGTAGTCAACGTTTGACAATTGCAACTCTTTGCAACTTCTAGCCATATGGGATCGGTTAAACATCTTTATGTTTAGTTGGCATGTTTAATCCCATCAACACCTTTGTTCCCCATGCTTCGGTGACCCTAAGTTCATGGTTTCCAAATCAAGTCGTCCAACTTACACACACGTGTGAGTTTATACACATAAGTGGTTAGGTGACCTTTATCCCACAAACATGGTAAACCCACCTCAAATATACAAGTTCCCTCAAATGTGGTTAGGTGACCTTTATCCCACGAAAGAGTTCCCAAGTGTTTCGAGTGTTGTATAAAAGGATGGTGTTTGACTTGTTTTATAAAAGGGATTTTTGAGTTTTCAAAAATTCTAGTTTAGAAAACTTTATGTACCATACATTTGCATGCATTCAAATCCTTGGTACTTTTGTGAAAATAAATTTTCAAGGTTCTTTCTAATAAAACCCATTTTATTATAAAATCATTAATTTTTAATAACCTTTTATTAACCAATTTTAATGATCTTTTAAAGGACCAATTTTAAGCTTGTTGTTGATTATTAGTTTGTTAAGCATGCATATCCAAATATCATCTAAACAACATAAATAAACAACCACATAAGCACAACAATAGGTGCATAACCATAGCCAACTATTTTGACAACACTTGTTAGCCGAAACAAGTGTGCCAAAAGGTCCTTCCTAAAGGGTGAAAAATGACACAAGAAATGTGTCGTTGAACTCCCACTTGATCCCGCATCCAAATGCTTCAAGTCTTCCTTTTGTGTTGTGATTTATCCACTTTCTTTGATCTTCCAAATGTCTTTTATATTCAGCTCCAAACTCCTTTGGACTTCAAAAATGTGTTTTGGTTATCGGGCTAAAATCCCGTTTAGAACTATGAAGTCCTTTATGCCCGAAATTGGCAAAAACCAAAACCGCATTTTTGTGTGCATCTTCTTTTACAAAATATATCCTAATACATTTTTCTAGTAAAATAAAATGCACCTAATCTATTTATTTTACATGCCAAATGAAAAATAAATAAATTACATGTCTTTACAAATGGAAGACAAATTAATAATTATTACAACCTTTGAAATAATTAAATATAAATCACAACACAATTATTCAACACAAGGTCATGGCTAGGTTATATGCACCAAAATATATATCCAAATATATATTTATTAATTTCAAGAAGCATAAAAAAATGGTTCCCTTTTAATAACCTTTTTCGGCTATGTCCAAAAAACCGAAAAGGTTAGTTTTGTCCAAACAAACAAATCATCCATATGAAATAATTTTTCAAGATTCATTTATGCATGTAAGAATATAATCTTGAAAAACAAAGGGATAACCATACTTAGAATTTCGGCCATAGGGTTTTCACCAAACCCGAAACCCGAAATTTTAAGTCTATTGAAGCATGCACTCATATAAGCGGCTCTAGATGCCATTGATGGGATTTTAACATGTTTATCAAAGCAATTTCATCCATATGAAATAAAAACGCAGCGGAAAATAAGTTTAAAACATGTTACTTTTATAAGATATAAAACCATTTATATGCAAAATCCCAAAATCCGGATCCATATATGAGATGTATACTATCAAACACAACCATAGGATGTTTAGAAAACTACCTTCTTGAAGTACAAGGATTATGAAACGAATGATGCTTCTCCAAATGGTTGTCTTCAAGAGTAGAAGACCTCAAGCTTGTATACCCCAAGCCTTCCAACAAACACTTTATGTTTAGCTAGGATTTCTCACTTGCAACTCACATGAAAGATCCCCTCTTGGAACCATCATATGGCCGAAAATTAGAGGGCCTTTTGTTGAGTTCTTGCACTTGAAATGTGAACTTGAAACTCACCAATAGATCAACCATACATGACCCGATTTATTTAGAGTCTTACACTTGATTTTTCAAATAAAAATCAACTCTTGGATGATCATCTTGGGGCCGAAAATATGCAGCCATTTTTTACTATTTTCTTCAAGTTCCTTTTCCTCAAAATTCATCTAAATGAATATAAAAGACATGAGAGACTTTGCCACCCACATTGCCCAATAGGAGATCAACTAACACATGCATTTGATTACAACATGATTGGCCAAAGAACTTAGGGAAGACCATCCAATCAAAATGCCTCTAACTTATGACAACATGCATGGAACCTCATTGGACAAGAATATTTTGGGAAGACCCCATGGGGGGGGGGGGTGGCGGCCAAGCTTTTATATAAAAAAAAAACAATTTCTTTTATATAAAATATAAGTCTTGCATATATATTTTATAACTTTTATAAAATATAACATCATATGTTATAAGACTTATGCTATTTTTATTATGTTATTTAACCAATTAAATAACAAAATAAAATATTCTCTCAAAATAAATTATCCATATAATTTATTAGTTTGTCAAGTGCAATTTTTTAGAAAACCAATTTTTAAATATTCTAAGTGTTGATATTTATTTATTTGATCATATCATAAATAAATATTGTAAGTGTTTGTCTAGCTTGTTATTGGGTATGACTCGACTTGGATCATAACGTACTAGCCACATCAATTTAATATGTGTCTTGGGCATACAGAGTCCAGCACGAACTTAGCTCCCCATTTGAAGACCCTACAGACTCCTCGCTGGAAAGAAAAAGAATCTCTTTCCCAGCGGAAGTCATAGCTCGCAAGGGCCTGGGGTTAGGTATATGCGCACCTTCAGTTGCGGTAGGCGGATGGGCGAAAGCTCCAGCAACGGGGTACATAAAACGTGCCTTGATCTTCTCATACCAGTACTGCTCCCCTGACCTCAGCGGGCGCACACCCATAGAAACTCCAAAGGTGGGGAAAGCAGCTTGATAAAGGCGCGATTCTGCATTCAAAATCCACAATTAAGCGCGCCCAAATCACGGAAGCAGGAAATACTCAAAGAAATAACTAACCTTTATTTTGAAACTTCAAAACTGGCACGTCATCGCTATCTTGCGGCCATTGGTCACTCATTTGCGCCACGACCAGAACATTTTCACCAAATACTCGATTCGGGGTGGCAGTAAGCTTCACATACCAATCTTCCTTCTTAGGAATCGCCAGCTCCTCCTTCTCAATCACATCCGGCGCACGGAAGATCATAGCAATTGGGATAACCTCCTCCCGAATGAAGAAAAATTTATGTTTCCAGTCATGGAAACTCTTCGGTGGGTTCAGAAGGATCTTCTTAGCAGACCCCCGGTTACCGAAGGAGTAGAATCCCATGTTTCGGATCAACTGGTAAAATACCCTGAATATCTCAACTGTGGGCTCTATGTCGTGGGCTCGGCATAAGAACTCGAAGTGTCGCACCCTTACCATACCAGGTGGACTCATCTGAGAAATATGAAACACGTAATAATGGAGGATATGGGCCAAGAACTCCGTCGCCGACAACCGGAAGTTGCCTTGCAAAAAGAAGTCTTCAAACAGTGTGATATACCCCGGCGGTGCATCGGCGGCCGTTTGATTCTGACCGGGGTATCGTGCATCCCACTCCGGTGGAAACCGGAAACCCTTGTAATTTGTTCAAATAAACCTAGGTCCCATTTGAGGACTGGAAGGCGACCTTCTTCATGATGAGGTTCTTCTTCAGCCATGGAGATTTAACAGAAATTTTGATGAATCTTCTGGAAAAAAACTTGAATGTTTGAAGATCTACACTTGAGGATCTGCTTCTGCTCCGTTGAAGATTTAAATATTCCGGGAAGAAATAGAAAAAGAAGAGAAAACAGTAGAAGAGATGATGATCTTCTCCCATCTCATCGACTATATATACTCATCGCATTTAATGCGATGAGTAGACGTGCCGGATTCACCGTGCGCGTATCCAATCAGCAATTGCCACGTATATCGCAATTCCTGGAGTAACGGTTACCACGCGCGTGTGGGCCTCACTCGACTGACGGAAATCTGAAACGTCAGGGACAACTTGATGACAGCCGTGGTAGCAGTCAACTCAAACGTCCCCATCAACGACGTTTCTCCCCAACCTGTCAGAGTTCAAAAATCGAGAGTTTTCCCGCTCAAATCTATTACAAACTTCATGCAGAAGTTACCCAAGCCGCGCAGTGTTCACGTACACCCAATGCACCCGCGCACTTACATTCAAAAGCAAAGGATTTCCAACAAACAAATCTGGTAGTCGCGCCGTAGTGACTGATAAACAATCACGTGCACGCGACCCACCGAGATCTAGCAGGCTTTTTTCTAGCCCAAGACTTCCTTTTTTCTAAAAGTCCAGAGCTCCAACCACTCACTACGCGCGTGATGCAGCACTGGACTGGGGGACTTGAAGGGGTATGGTCCCAAAAATGCCGCGTAGACCTTTCTGGTCGCGCTTTGGACCATACTCCTTAATCACTTCAGTGATCAATCTTTAGACCCTACACGGGGTGATCAAGCAGAACATGATCTCGCACGAGGACAACCAAGAAATAACGGCAGTTTCTATACTTGGCATTCTGAATAAGGACCTTCGCCTCCTGCAACCCCGCACAGGCTACTAACGTGCTCAGCAAGGGTCGCGCCAGAGTCAAAGAGCAAGGCCACTTCAGAAGGTACTAAAGGTACAAGTGGTAGAAAGGCAAGCCAATCAGCGTCCTCCAGGCTATGCTCTATCGTGCTCCATGATCGTCTGACGTGCAGGAGACAGAAAGTACACAAGGACGCCTATGTGCAACAATCAAGGGGCGGTGACACCTGCCCTATGATCCCCACTTACCTGCTGAGGGCAGAGGGACAACAAGGCCAACAACTAAGACACGTGACCCCAATCAAGGTGCGCCAGCACCGAAGATCTTCTAGAAGACACTAACGGTCGACACCAATGAGACAAAGAGCATATCCTCTATGTTGTCGCCTTCCGGCCCAAAGCCCATCAGCCCATCTCCTCTTACACCTCTCTGGCTATAAATAGAGACCTCAGTTCACAGGTTAAATATTCTATCCCTTCTACTCTCACTCTTAACCCATAATTATCTCCTCGAAGCAGATACTTATTCTCACGCCAGAGCCTGGTTAAGAGGGAAACCCCCATATTCCCCTCTTAACGAGCTAACGGTGTTCTGTTTTGCAGGATTAGCAAGCCGAATCGGAGCTCAGAAAGTTTAAAGAAGATTAACCACTATGATAGGAACATAAACCCAACTAATTAACCCTAAAATTAGTTCAGTGTTTCTTCAGTGGTGAACACCAGGCTTATACCGACAGGTACGAGGAGCTGAGTTTGTTATGCCCTATAATGTTTACCCCACTTGAGAAAGCCATTGAAAGGTATGTCGATGGTCTGCCTGACCCAGTGCAGGATATCATCACTGGTAGCAACCCTACCACAGTTCGTCAGGCAATCGAGTTAGCTGCGACTTTGACCGAGTCGCAGATCAGAAACGGTAAGCTACACAGGAAAGGTGACAAGGATAAGAAACAGTCGTCTGATATGGGTGAGAGTAAGAAGGGTAAGAAAGCTGGGCCTTTGAAGAGATCTAGGAAGTGCAAGGTTTCCCAAAACTTCATTGTTACGGCGCAGGCCAACCAAGCTGCTCCAAATCAGCATGCGCAACCACCTGCCAAGAAACCATACATTGGCAATGCACCTCTGTGCAACAGGTGTAACAGTCATCATCAGCCGCACATTCAGTGTCGATATTGTACCAATTGTGGAAGATCTGGTCACCTCGTCGCCACATGTCGTCATCCTGCTAATCGAAATCAAGCAGCTAAGAACCCTGCTCGGTAAGCTGCTCAACCGCCTGCCCAACAACATGCTCAAGCTGCACGACCTCACTATCCGCCTGGTTCATGTTTCAACTGTGGGGATCTAACCCACTACAGGAATCAGTGTTCAAGGTTGGTTAATGCAAATCAGGCTCAGGCTCGTGGACGAGTCTTCAACATGAACACAAACGAGGCACGAGCAGACAACAAGGTGGTGAACGGTATGTTCCTTGTTAATAATCAGCCTGCAGCTGTTCTTTTTGATTCGAGTGCCGATAAGAGTTTCGTGTCTTTATCTTTCGAGCCTTTGCTTCGCATGACTAGAACAAAACTAGGAAAACCCTTGACAATAGAAGTTGCTAGTGGCGAACCCATTGTTCTCGACTCTGTTCTTCAAAATTGCCAGCTGAACCTTAATAACCATCTTTTTCCTATTGATCTCACGCCTATGCAACTTGGAAGCTTTGATGTTATAGTAGGTATGGATTGGTTAGCCAAGTACCACGCTGAGGTGATTTGTTTTGAGAAGGTTGTCCATATTCCGCTTTCTACTGGTGATACCTTAGAGGTTAATGGTGAGAAACCTGCTAATAGTCTTAAACTCATGTTGTGTACTCAAGCTCAGAAGTACCTGCGCAAGAACTATGTGGCCTTCTTGGCACATGTAGTAGAAGAGAAAGGAAAAGGTAAGTCTATTGGAGATATCCTTGTTGTTCAGGATTATCCTGAAGTGTTTCCTGAAGAGTTACCTGGTTTACCCCCAGCACATCAAGTTGAGTTTCGTATCGACCTTGTACCTGGTGCTAATCCTATCGTTAGATCTCCATATCATCTTGCACCATCTGAGATGCAAGAGTTGTCTAACCAGCTTCAGGAACTTTCTGACAAAGGTTTTATCCGTCCAAGCTTTTCACCTTGGGGTGCTCCCGTTCTTTTTGTTAAAAAGAAAGATGGCTCTTTCAGGATATGCATCGATTATCGTGAGCTTAACAAGCTTACCATCAAGAATCTATATCCCCTACCTCGCATTGATGATCTCTTTGATCAGTTACAGGGTGCTACTTGTTTTTCAAAGATTGATCTTCGTTCTGGGTATCATCAACTTAAAGTGCTCGAGGAAGATATTCCCAAGACAGCATTCCGCACAAGATATGGGCATTATGAGTTCACTGTTATGCCATTCGGTTTGACTAATGCTCCTGCTATTTTCATGGACTTGATGAATAGGGTTTGTAAGCCTTATTTGTACAAGTTCATCATCATTTTCATTGATGACATTTTGATCTACTCCAAGACTCGAGCTGATCATGAGCAATATCTTCGTCTTGCTATGGAACTCCTGAAGAAAGAACAACTTTTCGCCAAGTTCTCCAAGTGTGAATTCTGGCTTAAGGAAGTTCAATTTTTGGGACATATCGTCAACGAACAAGGTATTCATGTAGATCCCTCCAATATCAGTGCAATTAAGGATTGGGATACACCTACTACTCCTACTGAAGTTCGTTCTTTTCTTGGTCTTGCGGGTTATTACCACCGCTTCATCGAAAACTTCTCCAAGATTGCAGTTCCTCTAATGGCTCTAACTCAGAAGAATAAACCCTTTGAATGGGGATCTAAATAGGAAGAAGCTTTTCAGGCCTTGAAACAGAAACTTTGTGATGCACCTATTCTATCCTTACCTGAGGGGAATGATGATTTTGTCGTATATTGTGATGCATCCAAATTAGGTCTTGGCTGTGTTCTCATGCAAAGGAACAAAGTCATAGCTTACGCATCGAGACAGTTGAAGGTTCATGAGAAGAACTACACGACTCATGATCTTGAGTTAGGTGCAGTTGTATTTGCTCTCAAAATCTGGAGACACTATCTGTATGGTACTCAATGTGTGGTTTTCGCTGACCACAAAAGTCTTCAGCATATTTTCAATCAGAAAGAACTAAACATGAGGCAACGACATTGGGTTGAACTTCTAAATGACTACGACTGCGAAATTCGCTACCATCCTGGTAAGGCGAATGTCATGGCTGATGCATTAAGTCGTAAAGAGCATGTCAAGCTTCATTGTGTTCGATTTCGATCTGATATTCAAAACCGCATTTCTCAGGCTCAACATACTTGTGTTTCTCAAGATTTGATGGGTAAGGAATTACCATTTCATTTTAAGCCTGATCTCGAGCTAAAAGACGATAGATTGTATTATTTCATGGACCGTTTGTGGGTCCCAAGTCAAGATAATCTTCGCACCTTGCTAATGGATGAAGCTCATAAGTCTCGTTATTCTATTCATCCTGGTGCAGACAAAATGTATAAGGATCTTCGTACCCAGTTGTGGTGGCCTGGTATGAAGAAAGACATTGCCTTATACGTATCTGTGACACCTGTGTCACTGAGACCATCAAACAAATTCCCAACCAATGAAATATTGTATTTCATACCTGGGATTTGTAAAAATATGTGTATCGTTTACACATATCAATTCTTGTTCGATTTCAAACTCTATATCGCTTTCTGGAAGGTTATACGCGCACTGATGCGTAAATATAGCCAGTTTAATGCAACGAACACTCCGGAATAGTGACATTGGCTTAACATACCTTAATTAACCTTTACATAACTTAGAAATAAGTTTTGAAGGCTTTGGTATAGCAAAATCTAGTTAAATCGCATACAGGGACTAAAGTTGACAAACTGCGAAAGTATGCCAATTTGAACTGTAACAGACCTTCCGGAACATGACCATAAGTTAAACATGCCATAAATATCCTTTGCATAGCTTAGAAATAGGCTTTGAGGGGTTCGGTATGCTAAAATAAACTTTTGGGTCATTCAGGGACTAAAAGTGTCAAAAAGTGCACAAGTTTGCATTTTCGCGCATAACTTACGTTCTGAATACATCCGGACATCCAAAAATTTATGTAAGCACTATAATATTTTATTTTAGTGTTTGGCATAATAGAAATCCATTCGTTTCGTCATTTGGATCGTTTTTCGCGCTTGTGCGCATTCCGTCGTAATTAAGCGAACATCGCGTTCGTACGGCCAAACGAACCATCATCCGACATATTTTTGAGCATGTTTCATGTCCACAATGTTTAGGCATCATTTTAGGGCCTTAAAGTTGGCTTTACGGGCCTTGGAAGTGCCGGAAATGGGCTTAAACACGTGCAGGGACTGAAACTATCATTTCTGAAACATGTTTGCTGATCAGAAGCCTCAGGCGGCCCGCCTGAGTTTTCCCTGATCCTGAAGCGGGCCGCGTCCGCATGTCTGATCAGATTAGAACGAACAGTCAGCGTGTTCCAGCTGTTTTAACCACAACCACACCTTTCCCACTTGCATATTCAGCTGATAAGGATGGCATTTAGGCACCATAACTTTCCGACACTTGTACGGTTACGATTAAGGCACGATATTCGACAAACGATCTTAACGGTTACCCGAAAACTATAAATACCCCACCCCCCATTACTCTAAAACCACTAGAATTCTGATTTGAGGAGCTCTAAGTTGAAACCATTGTTTCATACCTGAGATTCTTGAATCGGGATTAGCATTCGGGGACCCTTCGTAAGTATTCTTTCGTTCTTTTCCTTATTTTATTGCTTTTCGAGTCAGAAAGTCAAACTTTGTTTGACTTTCAGCGTTGACCAGCTTATGGTCAATGCGAAGTTCGTTTGAACTTCGCAACGTGATTGTAATCACGATGGTCATAGTCCCTTGGGACTATGCCTACTGATTACCACGTTGTCTAGGGTCGTAGGGTAAGCGATCTAATAAATCGCTTATACCTTCGAACCCGACCCAGTTTGGTCGATCATTAGGATCCGACCAAATACATTAGGTGACCATAGTAGGTAGGGAATAACCTTCCGAGGTTATACCCTATGGTCACATCGTTTAAGTAGTTGTATGATAGGTAGTTTATATGCCTTAGGTAAATTACCAGAATACCCTTTTCATGTATAATTGGTAATTAAGCATATGTAACCTAAACTTTTGTCACATAACTGATTATGTAACATGTTTAGGCATATAACACTTGCCATAGGGCTAGTTAGGCGGTCCGAACGCGTTTCACGCGAACGACGCGTTAAAGTAGCATAAGCTACCTAAACGGGTTGTAATGGGTCGTAATCATTTATGTTAGGTTTCATTTAGTATGTAGGCTTTGTTAAACCATATTACACGAGTCTCCACACTCGTTTGGTTTACGAACCCTCATGCTACCCGATCTTCCGATATAGGTCCGGTTTATTAACATAGTTACCTATATTAGGTGCCGTTTGATATCCGCGATCTTTAGCATTGTTTGGTTGTTACCCAAGGACTACTAAGCAATCTCAAGTGAGTACATAGACCCCTCTTTTACTGTTTTCCAAACTGTTTTGGGGTGAAACACATGTGCCTACTTGTTACTTTCATGCTTTCCTGTTTTCACATTATACACCTGCTATGTTCGTTAGTACATTATAGTACATGATTTCATTACATTTCATGCTATGTATGCCCATTGTGTGCGTACTTAGTACATCGTTTTACATTACATTTTATGCTATGTATGTCCATTTAGTTCATACATAGTACATTGTTTTACATTACACTTATGCTATGTATGTCCATTGTGTGCATGCTTAGTACATTGTTTTACATTACATTTCTGTTGCATATGCTCATCCAGCATGTGAACACATTATACTGCATTTTGAACCGTTGTAATCATTTGACTATGTGAACCGTTTGTATCTGTGAACCGTTTGTATCTGTGAACCGTTTGTATCTGTGAACCGTTTGTATCTGTGAACCGTGCGAACCATATTTGACCATACATAAACATTTCTACAATTGTTAAACATTACATCTTGATGGTTTGGTTTGAGTAAGTGATTTAAGTAACGAGGCGTGTGTAATATGATACAAGCATGGTGGATACGCCGCTGGTACTTCCTATATATAAGTGTTTGTATGGTATTACATAGCGTAGCGTTATTTGAATCATTTCAGTTTGAGACATATAACATTTTATACAGATATCATACTTTTCACAAGACATTGATTTACAAACAACTTATCTTATACAAACTCATTTTACAATGGTTATTCATTTAACCATACATTATTCTCTTATTTATACATATCATCCGGTCTTATCGTTTTTCAAATGATTTACAAAACAAAGCAAATTACAAGGTTCATGACTAAACATTTTCTCAAACATAAGTCATGAAACCTATTTTCACAAAACCTATGTATCTCACAGGCATTTTTATGCTGACGTACCTATTTTCACATGTGTTTTTCAGGAGCTGTTGCATAAGATGATCAAGATACACATAGGCAGACTTGGGCTTTAGTGACAATAAAAGATGCAAGACTAGTTAATTATGTTGTATTTCTTTGTTTGTTAAGACATTGTAACACTTTTAATCAATAAAACGAAACTTCAATTGCCATGGATTTGAAACAATTAATTCTGTTACAACACTCCCCGATGTTTCCGCCACATTTTGTATGTTCTACGTGGTCGGGGTGTGACAGAAAAGTTGGTATCAGAGCCAGGTTATAGGGAATTAGGTTATTAGTAATGCTCTGACCTAGTCTATAATCTTCTTAGGACCCTAACGCGAGTTTACTTGCGTTTAGTCATAAAACAATACCTTCACCTATCCTTAGGCGACTACCCCAACAAGAACATAATTTTCGAAACCGCTTTGAAAACTAATCATCTGTTCTAGGATGATTGATTACAAGGTTTTGAACCCTCTATTATATGGTTTTGAACCCCTTTGAATTTTCAAAAATCTTGTCAAGGTTTTGGGTTTTAAATAATGTGAACATGTGCAAACTGGAAGGGTGAATGCCTGTATTCTGGGTTTTCTGTCTAGGCAAGCACTTCGTATACATCTCATCAGACGCGAGACCAGTTGTGCTTACCTGGGAATTCTTGGGATGAGTGTTCACTTATAGGCGAGCATGTCTTCGCGATACATTATTTTTGACCTATTTACTTTTCACCAGGGTCGTTTGTTACTTTGTAGTAACAAACAAATGACCACTATCCTTGCTTTCATCAGATTTGTTTCATCTCATTCTTTTCGTCTAATACTCTCACTCGTTTCCTTTCATGTTTCCTCTTTTAGAATGCCTCCTCGACGCGAGAACCAGATAGCGACTGCCGAACTGGCAGAAATCATTGCACAGCAAATGGCTGCTCAATTCCCAAACCTCTTTGCTCAATGGAACCAAGCCAACAACAACAACAACGGTCCATGCAATTTCAAGAGTTTCAACTCGGCTAAACCACTCAAGTTTAGTGGTTCTGAGGGAGCGACTGGGCTTCTTCAATGGTTCGAGAGCATTGAGAATACTTTCCGCCACGTGCAGTGTCCTGACAATCGCAAGGTCGAGTTCTCTTCGAGTGTGTTCCAGAAGAGGGCCCTTACGTGGTGGAACGGGGTGATGAGAGATCGTGGTGCAGAAGTTGCTCTAGCACAGACATGGGCTGAACTCAGGGCTCTCATGATGAAGGAATTATGTCCTCGTCACGAGATCAGGGCCTTGGAAAGGGAATTCGACAATCTTGAGCAAGACAGCGGTGAGCACCGAGCCTACACGGACCGTTACGAGGAGTTAAGTCTGTTATGCCCAAACATGGTCACACCTTTGGATAAGGCAATCGAAAAGTACATTGATGGCCTCCCTGACTCAATACAAGACATCGTGACTGGTAGCAACCCTACTACAGTTAGACAGGCCATTGAGCTATCTGCAACCTTGACTGAATCAAAGATCAGGAAAGGTAAACTTTTCCGAAAAGGTGACAAGAAACCGGTCGAAGAATCGAACCCAATCGAGGAATCAAAGACCATGGATGAACAGACTGAATCCCCTAAGAGGTCAAAGAAGCGAAAGGCTTCTCAGAACTTTGCCTTGGTTACTCACAATAATCAAGCCGTCCCCAACCAACCAGCTCAACCCCCTGCCAGGAAACCCTACAACGGAACTGCACCCTTGTGCAACCAATGTGGCCTACATCATCATGCTGGGGTGAAGTGCCGCACATGCCAAGTTTGCGGACTTATAGGTCATACAGCTAGGGTTTGCCCAACTGCAGCTGCACCAAATCAAGCTGGCAACAATCCTGCTCAAGCTCGTTTTCCACAGGGATCTTGCTACAACTGTGGCGAGATGGGCCATTTTCGTAGGAATTGCCCAAGGCTTGCTAATGCAAATCCAGCGCAGGGATGAGCATATGATCAACCAGAAGACAACATCGTTTAGAAATAATCACGTCTTATGTATTATTTTCTTTTGTTGTCAAGGTCCAAGAAACAGTTGTTATCGTTGTTTATAAATAAACCTTTTATTTACATTGAAATGTATTTATGTGGTTGCATGTTTAAAACAACGTATCTCTTACAATACCGTCAATCAAGGAACCATATTCTTTGAAGAACAAACTACCCCCAAAATTTTCCCATTCGATGATCTCTTGCGTTTCCACGAAATTCCTAAGTACCCGTTTATTCTAAGGAAACGAAGTACAAGGCGCAAGTTACAACACTGGACGAATACCCAAAGTACCACTATAAATCCTTAATAGGGTACCTAAGGGTATTTCCGTAAATCCTAAAATTGTTGTGTTCCTTAATTCGAATATTACGTTTCGTTGGAAACAAGATCGAATTTTTGGGAGATCTTCCTATCTTTTCAGATAGATCCCAGAGGACATTGAAGTCCATCGACTGGTTTCCATATCCGTTCTCAATCGATAACAAATTATTAACAAATTAATAACCAAGTTAAACAACTATGTGATTATGTGCTTATGAACATTACAAGACAAACTGTGCGGACTGTGCAAGGAATTACGTAATTATGGATGCATACATAATTATGGAATTTAGTGCACAGAAACCACAGCGAGCTTTGTCATGTACCTAGAAGTTAACCCTATTCATTTCCAATTCTGATGAAGTATCCGTTGAGGAAAAATGAACTAGCTATTCATTTTTCACTTCTGAAGAATATCCGTTGAGGAAATGAATATCCGTTTATCCTTCATTTCCAATTCTGAAGAATACCCGTTGAGGAAAATGACTCCGTTAGTTCATTTTCGTTTCTGAAGATTATCCGTTGAGGAAATGAATATCCGTTGTTTAATTCTTCATTTCCGTTTCTAAGGAAGCAACCGTTGAAAATGACTCCGTTTGTTCATTTTCGTTTCTGAAGATTTGTCCGTTGAGGAAATGAATATCCGTTTGTCTATCATTTTCATTTCCGTTTCTGAGGAAGCAACCGTTGAAAATGACTCCGTTTGTTCATTTTCGTTTCTGAAGATTTGTCCGTTGAGGAAATGACTATCCGTTTGTCTATCATTTTCATTTCCGTTTCTGAGGAAGTATCCGTTGAAAATGACTCCGTTTGTTCATTTTCGTTTCTGAAGATTTGTCCGTTGAGGAAATGAATATCCGTTTGTCTATCATTTTCATTTCCGTTTCTGAGGAAGCAACCGTTGAAAATGACTCCGTTTGTTCATTTTCGTTTCTGAAGATTTGTCCGTTGAGGAAATGAATATCCATTTGTCTATCATTTTCATTTCCGTTTCTGAGGAAGTATCCGTTGAAAATGACTCTGTTTGTTCATTTTCGTTTCTGAAGATTTGTCCGTTGAGGAAATGAATATCCGTTTGTCTATCATTTTCATTTCCGTTTCTGAGGAAGCAACCGTTGAAAATGACTCCGTTTGTTCATTTTCGTTTCTGAAGATTTGTCCGTTGAGGAAATGAATATCCGTTTGTCTATCATTTTCATTTCTGTTTCTGAGGAAGTATCCGTTGAAAATGACTCCGTTTGTTCATTTTCGTTTCTGAAGATTTGTCCGTTGAGGAAATGAATATCCGTTTGTCTATCATTTTCATTTCCGTTTCTGAGGAAGCAACCGTTGAAAATGACTCTGTTTGTTCATTTTCGTTTCTGAAGATTTGTCCGTTGAGGAAATGAATATCCGTTTGTCTATCATTTTCATTTCCGTTTCTGAGGAAGTATCCGTTGAAAATGACTCCGTTTGTTCATTTTCGTTTCTGAAGATTGTCCGTTAAAGAAATGAATCCCCGTTTGTTTATTCCCTCATTTCCGCTTCTGAAAAATACTCGTTGAGGAAAATGACTCCGTTTGTTCATTTTCGTTCTGAAGAATGTCCGTTAAGGAAATGACAGGATTATGCTTTACATATCTCTGGTGGTTATCTGACACAAAGTCACAAATAGACTCCTACGAATTAATTTCGGGACGAAATTTCCTAAAGTAGGGGAGACTGTGACACCTGTGTCACTGAGACCATCAAACAAATGCCCAACCAATGAAATATTGTATTTCATACCTGTGATTTGTAAAAATATGTGTATCGTTTACACATATCAATTCTTGTTCGATTTCAAACTCTATATCGCTTTCTGGAAGGTTATACGCGCACTGATGCGTAAATATAGCCAGTTTAATGCAACGAACACTCCGGAATAGTGACATTGGCTTAACATACCTTAATTAACCTTTACATAACTTAGAAATAAGTTTTGAAGGCTTTGGTATAGCAAAATCTAGTTAAATCGCTTACAGGGACTAAAGTTGACAAACTGCGAAAGTATGCCAATTTGAACTGTAACAGACCTTCCGGAACATGACCATAAGTTAAACATGCCATAAATATCCTTTGCATAGCTTAGAAATAGGCTTTGAGGGGTTCGGTATGCTAAAATAAACTTTTGGGTCATTCAGGGACTAAAAGTGTCAAAAAGTGCACAAGTTTGCATTTTCGCGCATAACTTACGTTCTGAATACATCCGGACATCCAAAAATTTATGTAAGCATTATAATATTTTATTTTAGTGTTTGGCATAATAGAAATCCATTCGTTTCGTCATTTGGATCGTTTTTCGCGCTTGTGTGCATTCCGTCGTAATTAAGCGAACATCGCGTTCGTACGGCCAAACGAACCATCATCCGACATATTTTTGAGCATGTTTCATGTCCACAATGTTTAGGCATCATTTTAGGGCCTTAAAGTTGGCTTTACGGGCCTTGGAAGTGCCGGAAATGGGCTTAAACACGTGCAGGGACTGAAACTATCATTTCTGAAACATGTTTGCTGATCAGAAGCCTCAGGCGGCCCGCCTGAGTTTTCCCTGATCCTGAAGCGGGCCGCGTCCGCATGTCTGATCAGATTAGAACGAACAGTCAGCGTGTTCCAGCTGTTTTAACCACAACCACACCTTTCCCACTTGCATATTCAGCTGATAAGGATGGCATTTAGGCACCATAACTTTCCGACACTTGTACGGTTACGATTAAGGCACGATATTCGACAAACGATCTTAACGGTTACCCGAAAACTATAAATACCCCACCCCCCATTACTCTAAAACCACTAGAATTCTGATTTGAGGAGCTCTAAGTTGAAACCATTGTTTCATACCTGAGATTCTTGAATCGGGATTAGCATTCGGGGACCCTTCGTAAGTATTCTTTCGTTCTTTTCCTTATTTTATTGCTTTTCGAGTCAGAAAGTCAAACTTTGTTTGACTTTCAGCGTTGACCAGCTTATGGTCAATGCGAAGTTCGTTTGAACTTCGCAACGTGATTGTAATCACGATGGTCATAGTCCCTTGGGACTATGCCTACTGATTACCACGTTGTCTAGGGTCGTAGGGTAAGCGATCTAATAAATCGCTTATACCTTCGAACCCGACCCAGTTTGGTCGATCATTAGGATCCGACCAAATACATTAGGTGACCATAGTAGGTAGGGAATAACCTTCCGAGGTTATACCCTATGGTCACATCGTTTAAGTAGTTGTATGATAGGTAGTTTATATGCCTTAGGTAAATTACCAGAATACCCTTTTCATGTATAATTGGTAATTAAGCATATGTAACCTAAACTTTTGTCACATAACTGATTATGTAACATGTTTAGGCATATAACACTTGTCATAGGGCTAGTTAGGCGGTCCGAACGCGTTTCACGCGAACGACGCGTTAAAGTAGCATAAGCTACCTAAACGGGTTGTAATGGGTCGTAATCATTTATGTTAGGTTTCATTTAGTATGTAGGCTTTGTTAAACCATATTACACGAGTCTCCACACTCGTTTGGTTTACGAACCCTCATGCTACCCTATCTTCCGATATAGGTCCGGTTTATTAACATAGTTACCTATATTAGGTGCCGTTTGATATCCGCGATCTCTAGCATTGTTTGGTTGTTACCCAAGGACTACTAAGCAATCTCAAGTGAGTACATAGACCCCTCTTTTACTGTTTTCCAAACTGTTTTGGGGTGAAACACATGTGCCTACTTGTTACTTTCATGCTTTCCTGTTTTCACATCATACACCTGCTATGTTCGTTAGTACATTATAGTACATGATTTCATTACATTTCATGCTATGTATGCCCATTGTGTGCGTACTTAGTACATCGTTTTACATTACATTTTATGCTATGTATGTCCATTTAGTTCATACATAGTACATTGTTTTATATTACACTTATGCTATGTATGTCCATTGTGTGCATGCTTAGTACATTGTTTTACATTACATTTCTGTTGCATATGCTCATCCAGCATGTGAACACATTATACTGCATTTTGAACCGTTGTAATCATTTGACTATGTGAACCGTTTGTATCTGTGAACCATTTGTATCTGTGAACCGTTTGTATCTGTGAACCGTTTGTATCTGTGAACCGTGCAAACCATATTTGACCATACATAAACATTTCTACAATTGTTAAACATTACATCTTGATGATTTGGTTTGAGTAAGTGATTTAAGTAACGAGGCGTGTGTAATATGATACAAGCATGGTGGATACGCCGCTGGTACTTCCTATATATAAGTGTTTGTATGGTATTACATAGCGTAGCGTTATTTGAATCATTTCAGTTTGAGACATATAACATTTTATACAGATATCATACTTTTCACAAGACATTGATTTACAAACAACTTATCTTATACAAACTCATTTTACAATGGTTATTCATTTAACCATACATTATTCTCTTATTTATACATATCATCCGGTCTTATCGTTTTTCAAATGATTTACAAAACAAAGCAAATTACAAGGTTCATGACTAAACATTTTCTCAAACATAAGTCATGAAACCTATTTTCACAAAACCTATGTATCTCACAGGCATTTTTATGCTGACGTACCTATTTTCACATGTGTTTTTCAGGAGCTGTTGCATAAGATGATCAAGATACACATAGGCAGACTTGGGCTTTAGTGACAATAAAAGATGCAAGACTAGTTAATTATGTTGTATTTCTTTGTTTGTTAAGACATTGTAACACTTTTAATCAATAAAACGAAACTTCAATTGCCATGGATTTGAAACAATTAATTCTGTTACAACACTCCCCGATGTTTCCGCCACGTTTTGTATGTTCTACGTGGTCGGGGTGTGACAGTATCTAAATTCCTTACTTGTCTTAAGGTTAAGGCTGAACAGTAACATCCCTCTGGATTATTGGAGCAACCAGAGATTCCAGTTTGGAAATGGGAAAACATTGCTATGGATCTTATTACCAAACTTTCGCGCACTAAAAGAGGTCATGATGCCATTTGGGTAGTTGTTGATTATCTTACCAAATCAGCGCATTTCTTACCAATCCGTGAGAATCTATCTGCCGACAAGCTTGCAAAAATCTATGTGGATGAGATTGTATCCCGTCATGACATTCCTTTGAACATTATATCTAACAGAGATGCTCGATTCTCGTCTCGTTTTTGGAGAACCATGCAATCTGCTATGGGGACCCAACTTAATTTGAGCACAGCATATCATCCGTAAATGGATGGTCAATCTGAAAGAACAATCCAGGCTTTGGAGGATATGCTTAGAGCTTGTGTGATAGATTTTGATGGTAGTTGGGATTCGTATCTTCCATTGATTGAATTCTCCTACAACAATAGTTATCACTCCAGCATCAACATGGCTCCTTTCGAAGCTTTATATGGTCGAAAATGTCGTTCACCAGTCTGCTGGAAAGAGATCGGTGAGGCTCAGCTTACTGGACTTGATCTCATTCTAGAGACTATAGATAAGGTTAAGAAAGTTCGCGAAAACCTTCAGACAGCTCGAAGCCATCAAAAGAGTTACAAGGATCGACGACGCAAGCCCTTGGAATTTCGAGTCAGTGATCGCGTCCTACTCAAGGTTTCACCTTGGAAAGGTGTGATCAGATTTGGAAAGACAGGAAAACTTCCACCTAGATATGTTGGACCATTCAAGATCGTCGAAAGAATCGGTAAGGTAGCCTACAGACTTGAGTTACCTCCTGAACTTGGAAATGTTCATCCAACCTTTCACGTGTCCAATCTCAAGAATTTTTTAGCTGATGAGAACCTCCACATACCAGTTGACAAAATTCGTGTTAATGACACGATGCATTTTGTTGAGAAACCGGTGGAAATCATGGAACGTGAAGTCAAATGGCTCAAACGCAAGCGCATTCCACTTGTCAAAGTTCGCTGGAAATCTAAACATGGACCAGAATTTACTTGGGAATGTGAAGATCAAATGAAGGCGAAATATCCACATATATTCTCACAAGTTTCCTCTAAATAAATTTCGGGACGAAATATCCACAAGTAGGGGAGACTGTGACATCTGTGCTTGCAATCATTGTACAAACTCTAATCAGTTCTGTTATCAATAAAACATGTTATTTGGCCCCAATTTTTGTTTAATTAAGTTTGACATTTTGCATGTTTTGATTTTTGCTCGCTTTCAAACTCTATATCGCTTTCTGGAAAGTTATACGCAAACTGGTGCGTAAACATAATCAGTTTAACGCGAAAAACACTCTGGAACATCAAAATATGCTTAACGTACCTTAAATAACCTTTACATAACTTAGAAATAAGCTTTGAAGGCTTTGGTATGGCAAAATCAAGTTTATTCCCTTAAAGGGACTAATTTCGACAAACTATGAAAGTAAGCCAATTCATGCTGTAACGAACATTCCGGAACTTGATAATGAGTTAAACATACCCTAAATATCCTTTACATAGCTTAGAAGTAATCTTTGAGGGGTTCGGTATGCTAAAATAAACTTTTTGGTCAATCAGGGACTAAAAGCGTCAAAAAGTGCATAAGTTTGCATTTACGCGCATATCTTACGTTCTGAACATACCTGGACATCCAAAAAATTTTGTAATCATTAAAATATTATATTTTAGAGATTGGAATGCCAAAACTTTATTCGTTTCGCAATTTGGATCGTTTTCGCTTCAGTTACGATTTCCGTCATATTTAACCGAACAACGCAACCGTAGAGCCAAACGAACCAGCATACGTGACATTTCTGAGCATATTTCAAGTTCCCTATGTTTTAACATCCTTATGGAGCTTAAAAATGGGTTTGATGGGTGTTCGAAGTGCCAAAACGCATCAAAAATCAAGTTCGGAGTCACAGGGGCCTGTTCTGCCAATTGTTGAAACTTTCTGCAAGCAACCAAAGACCATACGGACTGTATAGGTCTGCTTACGGTCCGTAAGCCTTCACCAGGTCAGCAGAAACCATTTTTCTTAAACCCAGCTGCTTGTACCTTGTTTCCTTTGCTTATTTTCAATCTTGTGGGTATGTTTGATGGTTTTTTAAGCTCTCAAATCAGGCTCCAACAAATGTATGGCAATGATCAAGCTTAGAAACAAGTGGAATGATCTTAGAACTTCAAGATTCCTATAAATATAAAGCTCCTCATTCACATTTCCTCACACATTTGATTCAAACTTGCTCTAAGTTGGAGTTCTATGCTTCATACCGGAGCAACTTGAATCAAATCTTCATTGCTTGGACCTTTGTAAGTTTCTTTCATGCTTTTATGCGTTTTAAGCACGAAAGTCAAACAGTGTTTGACTTTCTACATTGACCAGTCAATGGTCAACACGAAGTTCGTTTGAACTTCGTAACGTGAGCGTAATCACGATGATCATAGTCCTTTGAGACTATATGTGACAACTGTGTTTTATAATCGATGTACTAAGTAAAACAATGATGATTATTAATAAAACAATGTGATTTGGTGTTTTTATATGTGTTTTGGTGTTTCTATATGTGTAACTGTGTTTGGTGATTTTTCAATTCGATTCCGTTTGTAAGCTTTAAATCGCGTTCTGGAATGTTATACGCAAACTGGTGAGTAAACGCAGTCAGTATAACGCGAAAAACACTCCAGAATAGTGACATAGGCTTAACATACCTTAAATAACCTCCACATAACTTAGAAATAAGTTTTGAATGGTTTGGTGTGTCGAAATCAACTTTGTTCGATCGCAGGGACTATTTATGTCAAACTGCGAAACTATGCCGATTTGTATAGTAACGAACATTCCAAAACTTGATCATAAGTTAAACATACCCTAAATAACCTTTACATAGCTTAGAAATAGGCTTTGATAGGTTCGGTATGCTAAAATAAACTTTATGCTCATTCAGGGACTAAAAGCGTCAAAAAGTGCATAAGTTTGCATTTTCGCGCATAACTTACGTTCTGAATACATCCGGACATCCAAAAATTTATGTAAGCATTAAAATATTTTATTTTAGTGTTTGGCATGATAAAATTCCATTCGTCGCTTAATTTGGATCGTTTTTGCGTTCGTTACGACTTCCGTCGTAATTAAGCGAATAACGCAACCGTACGACCAACCGAACCGACATCTGAGATGTTTTTGAGCATATTTTAAGTTCCCTATACTTTAACTTTATTTTAGAGCCTTGAAATGGGGTTAACGGGGCTTAAAAGTGCCAAAAAAATCAAGTTTGACAAGTGAAGGGATCATTTTTGAAATTTCTGGCAGATTCAATGAACCTAGTCCATTTTGAAGTGTTGATGGTTTTAACCCATGGTTTTACAAAACCATGGGCTGGTATTCAATGAACATAGTCCATATTAGGGGCTCCCATGGTTTTAGAAAACCATGGGCACACATGTAAGGCCTAGATTAAAGCTCGGTTTTCGAGGAACGATCTTAACGGTTCTAGAAATGCTATATATACCCCATCCATTTCACTTCAAAACCCACAATTTGAAATCTGATTTATGCTATCTAAATGGAAGTATATGCTTCCTACCTAAGAGAAAATCGGAATCAAATCTTGCGGGGACCTTCTGTAAGTGTTCTTTCATTCTTTTCATTCGTTTTAGCGTTAAAGTCAAACTGCGTTTGACTTTCTGCATTGACCAGTTTATGGTCAATGTGAAGTTCGTTTGAAATTCATAACGTGAGTGTAATCACGATGGTTATAGCCCCTAGTGACTATACCTACTGATTACCACGTTATCTAGGCTCAGTGACGAGTCAAAGTTTCGGCCAAAATGCGCATTTACGCGTATTTTGTAACCAAACTACTTTTAGGTATCAAAACCGTTTGTTTTGATACCAAACCTATTTTCTAACTTAACTAAACATGTTTTAGCATGTTTAGCTCGTCACTTTTTAGATTAGTGCTTATGTAGAGTCGTAAGTCAAGCGGACTAAACACCCGCTTAGACTTTCGAACACGGCCCGTTTGGTCGATCATTAGGATCCGACCAAACATGTTTAGTGACCATAGTAGCATAGGAAATAACCTCCGAGGTTATACCTTATGGTCACTTAGGTTTAATTAGTTGTATGATAGGTAGTTTATATGCCTTTGGTAAATGACCAAAATACCCTTTTCATGCATAATTGGTAAATAAGCATATGAAACGTAAAATTTTGTCACATAACGGATTATGTAACATATTTAAACATGTTTTGGCATATAATACTTGTCATAGGACTAGTTAGACGTCTCGAACGCGCATTTGCGCGCACGACGCGTTAAAGTAGCGTAAGCTACCTTAATGGATCGTAATGGGTGGAAAGCACTTAGGATAGGTTTCAATTTAGGATGTAGGCTTTGTTAAACCATATCACATGAGTTCCAACACTCATTTGGTTTACAAGACCTCATTCTATCCGATCTTCCGATTTAGGTGTCTATTGTTTGACTAGTGGTTCAATTACTAGGTGCTACTTGATTTCTCTGGTTTCCTTGAGTTTGTTGAAGTTCTATTGATTGAGGATACCTTGCACTACATGTGAGTACATAGATCCCCTCTTTTTACATGTTTTGTGGTAACTATGTGAGTACATAGTTCCCCTATTTTACAACTTTCAATTGTTTTGGGGTGATTCATATGTACAAAATGTTTTCAAGGTTTAAACGATGATTTCAAAAACGAATAGAACGCTTTATACTAAACTATTAACGATTTTGATAATGTGAATGAACTTGTTGGTTGTAGTTACATAACGAACGACATTCATTAGCATTGATCAAGCCGACTAGTATTAGGTTATGGTACCATAGGATCCAACAAATCCCGTTATTTCACTATACCCATGGTTATGTGTGGGTGTTGTGGGTAACGACTGAATCTGTAATTATTAACTTATCCTTTGGGGGTTTGTTAATACGAGAAGCGAGGAACGAGGTAGTCAAGTCACAAAGGTTTGAGTGTTATTAGCGAGACGACTATGTATAAGTTTTCACAATTAAAACGAGGATGATTTAAACGATTTAAACGAGTAAACGATTTGGAAACGATTTGGAAACGATGTTAAACGATTTGGGTAAACGATTGGTTTTTGGCTAGTGTTTAGATAATGGGACGGGTGTAATGTGGTGAAAACATGGTAGATACGCCGCTGGTACTTCTTATATATAAGTGTTTTCAACATATTACATACCGTGGCATTATTTAGTTCACTTGGGTAAACGATATTGAAACGATGTCACTCAACGATGTTTTCAAAATAATATACGAGTTTTATTAACGAGTTTTTACGAGATGTTTTACAAAATAGTTTTTCTAAAACAAAAGTGTTTTTGGGTTAAGAATCATGGCTACGAGATTTTATAAATGATAACCCATTTGGTTTGAGTTGGTTAATTATGTTACAATACGCTTTTCAAAACGAGGTTTGTATTTTGACTCTTGAAGTCTAATAAAGTACTGCAACATGTAAACGAAGCCACGATTCCGATACTCTTATAAAACCTATGTACTCGCCAGCATTTCTTTGCAGACTTTGTTTTTACATATGTTTCAGGTGTTGTTGCTTGATTGACGTTCTAGGATGCATGCGTCACATAGGATCTGGAAGAGGCCTTAGTGACATAAAACGATGATAGTTGATATAAAACTTGTTTGTTATGTGTTAAAACAATGTTAATACTTAATATTATCAATATAACGAAACACTTTTTGTATCCATGGTTATGAAACGATAATTCTGTTACAACACTCCCCGACGTTTCCGCCACGCTTTATTGTTTTACGTGGTCGGAGTGTGACAGAAGAGTTGGTATCAGAGCCAATGGTTATAGGGAATTAGGTTATTAGTAATGCTTTGACCTAGACTATAACTTCTAGGACCCCAACGCAAGTTATTTGCGTTTAGATTTTTAAAACAAAATCGTCACCTATCCTTAGGTGAAAACCACAACGAGAAACACAATTTTCGAATCCACTTTGAAAATTAATCATCCATTCTAGGATGATTGATTACTAGGTTTTGAACCCTTCTAGTTTAACTCATTTTTGGCTTAGTGCCTTCTGAGTTTTCAAAATCTCGTCAAAGTTTGGGTCTAAATAATGTGAACACGTGCAAACTGGAAGAGTGAGTGCCTGTACTCTGAGTTTTCTGTCTAAGGCTAGAGTGTTCGTACAAATCCACATAATCGGACCAGTCACTCTTACCTGGGAACTCTTGGGGTGAGTGTTCACTTATAGGCGAGCATGTCTTCGTGATACATTATTCTTGACCTATTTACTTTGATTAGTCACTGCGTGTCGTTTGTTTATTCGAGGTAACGAACGAATGATCGCCTCTCTTGTGTTTTGTCGATACCTCTTTTGCTTTTCAACCTCACTCGTTTCTCTTGTTTCCTTGTTAGACAATGGCTCCTCGACGTGAAGCACAATCTTTCACTATAGAAAAAATCGCAGCCCTGGTCTCTCAGCAAGTGGCTGCTGTGCTTCCAGTCGTTGTGACCCAAGTCCACGAGATATACAACAACAATAATAACAACAACAATGCGCTGTGTAACTTCAAGAATTTCAATACTGCGAAGCCGCTTAAGTTTTCTGGGTCGCAAGGAGCAACTGTGCTACTGCAGTGGTTTGAGAGTATCGAGAACACATTCAGACATGTGCAGTGTCCGAATGCGCGTAAGGTTGAATTTGCTTCGAGCGTGTTTGAGAAGCGAGCGCTTACCTGGTGGAATGGTATTATGCGCGACAGGGGTGCCAAAGTGGCGTTGGCACAAACATGGGAAGAGCTTCGGGCTCTCATGATGAAGGAGTTTTGTCCCCGTCACGAAATTCGGTCTTTGGAGCCAGAGTTTGACGATTTAAAGCAAGATGGGGCTGAACACCGTGTGTACACGGATCGTTTTGAGGAACTCAGTCTATTGTGTCCCACCATGGTTACCCCTCTGGAGAAAGCAATCGAGAGATATATCGATGGTCTACCCGATTCTATTCTGGAGATTGTGACCGGTGTTAATCCTACTACCCTTCGTCAAGCAATCGAGTTGTCTGCTACCCTGACTGAGACTCAAGTCAGGAAGGGTAAACTCACCCGCAAGGGTGATAAAAAGAAGGCGACTGATTCAGGGAAGGACAAGAAAAAGGGTAAGGGTAAGGAAGGTGAGACGTCGAAGAAATCAAGGAAGCGAAAGAGTGCTCACAGTTTTGCTGTTACAGCACAGACTGCTCAGAACCCGCAGAACCCACCGGCTCAGCCACATGCAAAGAAGGCATATGCTGGTACCGCACCTCATTGTGCTCGTTGCAACGGTCATCACGTTGCACAACAAGCTTGCAAGCAATGCACGACGTGTGGTAAACTTGGGCATTTGGCAAATACTTGTCGTTTGGGACAGAATCAGGTTGCTCAGGTTCCAGCTCCGGGTCAGGGGAATGTTGCGAGATTCCCACCGGGTTCATGTTTTAATTGTGGAGAGTGTGGTCACTTCCGCAACAATTGTCCGAGACTGGTGAATGCAAACGCGAATGCTAACGCGAACCCGAATGCGAACGTAAATGTTAATGTGAATCCCCCTCGTGGGCGAGCATACAATTTGAATGCAAACGAAGCAAGGTCCGACAACGAAGTGGTTAACGGTACGTTTCTTGTTAACAATCGACCTGCGTCTATTCTTTTTGATGCTGGTGCCGATAGAAGTTTTGTTTCTTTGTCTTTTGAGCCTTTGCTTGTGATACCTAGAACCAAACTGAGGAAACCCTTATCTGTCGAAGTTGCCACTGGTAAACCTCTTGTTCTCGATTCTGTTATTCGTGATTGTCAGTTAAACCTTGATAACCATCTTTTTCCTATTGAACTCACACCGATGCAACTTGGGAGTTTCGATATTATCATTGGAATGGATTGGTTAACCAAACACCACGCTGAGGTGGTTTGTTTCAATAAGATTGTTCGTATTCCTTTGTCTTCCGGCGATGTTTTGGAAATTCGTGGCAAGAAACCTTCAAGTGGTTTGAAGCTTATGTCTTGTTTGGAAGCCCAAAGGTATTTATGAAAAGGATATGTTGCTTTTCTGGCACATGCCACCGAGGAGAAAAGCAAGAGCAAGAGTATTCAGGATATCCCGATTATGCGGGATTATCCAGAAGTGTTTCCTGATGAACTGCCTGGTTTGCCTCCAGTTCGTCAAGTCGAGTTTCATATTGACCTTATACCCAATGCCAACCCGATTGCAAAAGCACCTTATCGTCTAGCAACGTCAGAGATGCAAGAGTTATCGAAACAGCTTCAAGAGTTATCTGATAAAGGATTCATCCGACCGAGCTTTTCACCTTGGGGAGCTCCTGTCCTCTTCGTGAAAAAGAAAGACGGATCTTTTCGAATGTGTATCGATTATCGTGAGCTTAATAAGCTCACCATCAAGAATCGATATCCCCTACCTCGAATTGATGATCTCTTCGACCAGCTGCAGGGTGCTTCATGCTTTTCCAAGATCGACCTGCGTTCTGGGTATCATCAACTTCGTGTTCTCGAAGAAGATATTCCCAAAACTGCTTTCCGCACAAGATATGGGCATTACGAGTTCACTGTCATGCCTTTTGGTTTGACGAATGCTCCATCTATCTTTATGGACTTAATGAATAGGGTCTGCAAACCTTATTTGGACTAGTTCATTATTGTGTTCATCGACGATATTCTCATTTATTCAAAATCTCGAGCCGAGCACGAGCAACACCTTCGCTTAACATTGGAACTCCTGAAGAAGGAACAACTTTTTGCTAAATTCTCCAAGTGTGAATTCTGGCTTAAAGAAGTTCAATTCTTGGGTCATATAGTCAATGAGCAGGGTATTCATGTGGATCCATCCAAGATTGCTGCTATTAAGGACTGGAATACACTGACGACGCCTACAGAGATTCGATCTTTTCTTGGTCTTGCTAGTTATTATCGTCGATTTATTTCAAATTTCTCGAAGATTGCGGTTCCACTCACTGCTTTGACTCAGAAGAATAAGTCTTTCGAGTGGGGACCCAAGCAAGAAGAAGCGTTCCAAACACTGAAACAGAAGTTATGTAATGCTCATGTTCTATCTCTGCCCGAGGGAAGCGATGATTTCGTTGTCTATTGCGATGCGTCCAACTTAGGCCTTGGTTGCGTCCTTATGCAACGAGGTAAAGTTATAGCATATGCATCTAGACAATTGAAAGTTCACGAGAAGAACTACACAACTCATGATCTTGAGTTAGGAGCTGTGGTTTTCGCGCTTAAAATCTGGAGACACTACCTCTATGGAACGAAGTGTGTGGTTTTCACAGACCACAAAAGTCTCCAGCATATTCTTAATCAGAAAGAGCTAAACATGAGGCAACGACGTTGGGTTGAACTCTTAAACGATTATGACTGCGAGATTCGCTACCATCCTGGTAAGGCAAATGTCGTAGCTGATGCGCTTAGTCGAAAAGAACGAGTCAAGCTTCATTCTGTTCGAACTCTATCTGATCTTCAATCTCGTGTCCTTCAAGCTCAGCAATTTTGTGTTTCACAAAATTTGATGGGTACGGAATTACCACGTCAACTTGAGCTTATGCTCGAAGCGAAAGACGATGGTTTGCTCTATTTTAAGGATCGATTGTGGATTCCGAAACAAGACGATCTTCGCACCTTGGTAATGGACGGATCTCATAAGTCTCGATATTCTATCCATCCTGGTGCTGATAAAATGTACAAGGATCTTCGTACTAAGATCTGGTGGCCTGGTATGAAGAAAGATGTTACCTTGTATGTGTCAAAATGCCTAACTTGTCTCAAAGTCAAGGGAGAACATCAACGACCTTCTAGTTTGCTTGCACAACCTGAGATACCGGTTTGGAAATGGGAAAACATTGCCATGGATCTCATTACTAAGTTACCACATACGTCTAAAGGTCATGATGCTATTTGGGTTGTAGTTGATCGTTTGACAAAATCTGCTCACTTCTTACCAATCCATGAGGATTTCTCTGCTGAGAAGCTTGCCAAGATCTATGTAGATGAGATTGTATCACGACATGGTGTTCCTTTAGACATCATTTCCGATCGTGATGCTCGATTTTCATCTCATTTTTGGAAGGCCATGCAATCTGCTTTGGGAACCCAACTGAATCTAAGCACTGCTTATCATCCCCAAACAGATGGCCAATCTGAGAGAACGATTCAAACTTTGGAGGATATGCTTAGAGCATGCGTGATAGACTTTGGTGGTAATTGGGATTCTCATCTGCCACTGGTCGAGTTCTCTTACAACAATAGCTATCATGCTAGCATTAAAATGGTACCATTCGAAGCTCTCTACGGTCGAAAATGTCGTTCACCTGTCTGTTGGAACGAGACCGGTGAAGCTCAGCTTACTGGACCTGAGCTCGTTCTGGAAACAACAGACAAAATCAAGAGAATCCGCGATAATCTTGTGACAACGCAAAACCGTCAAAAGAGATATGCGGATCTGCGACGCAAGCCCTTAGAATTTCAAATCGGAGACCGTGTCCTACTCAAGGTGTCACCTTGGAAGGGAGTGGTGAGATTTTGAAAGAAAGGAAAACTTGCACCTCGATATGTGGGACCATTTAAGATTGTGGAAAGAATTGGAAAGGTTGCCTATCGTCTAGAGCTACCTCCAGAACAAACGGATTTGATTGGTCAGAGTTCACTGGGAATCCAAACGTGGCCCAGAGTTTACTTGGGAACATGAGGACCAGATGAAAATGAAATATCCGCATTTGTTTTCACAAGCTTCCTCTAGTTAAAATTTCGGGACGAAATTTCCTGAAGTAGGGGAGACTGTGACAACTGTGTTCTGTAATCGATGTACGAAGTAAAACAATGATGATTATTAATAAAACAATGTGCTTTGGTGTTATTATATGTGTTTTTTTGTTTCTATATGTGTATTTGTGTTTGGTGATTTTTCAATTCGATTTGATTCCGTTTGTAAGCTTTAAATCGCGTTCTGGAAGGTTATACGCAAACTAGTGAGTAAACGCAGTCAGTATAACGCGACAAAGACTCTGGAATAGTGACATAGGCTTAACATACCTTAAATAACCTCCACATAACTTAGAAATAAGTTTTGAATGGTTTGGTGTGTCGAAATCAACTTTGTTCGATCGCAGGAACTATTTGTGTCAAACTGCGAAACTATGCTGATTTGTATAGTAACGAACATTCCGGAACTTGATCATAAGTTAAACATACCCTAAATAACCTTTACATAGCTTAGAAATAGGCTTTGAGAGGTTCGGTATGCTAAAATAAACTTTATGCTCATTCAGGGACTAAAAGCGTCAAAAAGTGCATAAGTTTGCATTTTCGCGCATAACTTACGTTCTGAATACATCCGGACATCCAAATATTTATGTAAGCATTAAAATATTTTATTTTAGTGTTTGGCATGATAAAATTCCATTCGTCGCTTAATTTGGATCGTTTTTGCGTTCGTTACGACTTCCGTCGTAATTAAGAGAATAACGCAACCGTACGACCAAACGAACCGACATCCGAGATGTTTTTGAGCATTTTAAGTTCCCTATACTTTAACTTTATTTTAGAGCCTTGAAATGGGGTTAACGGGGCTTAAAAGTGCCAAAAAAATCAAGTTTTACAAGTGAAGGGATCATTTTTGAAATTTCTGGCAGATTCAATGAACCTAGTCCATTTTGAATTGTTGATGGTTTTAACCCATGGTTTTGCAAAACTATGGGCTGGTATTCAATGAACATAGTCCATATTAGGGGCTCCCATGGATTTAGAAAACCATGGGCACACATGTAAGGCCCAGATCAAAGCTCAGTTTTCGAGGAACGATCTTAACGGTTCTAGAAATGCTATATATACCCCATCCATTTCACTTAAAAACCCACAATTTGAAATCTGATTTATGCTCTCTAAATGGAAGTATATGCTTCCTACCTGAGAGAAAATCGGAATCAAATCTTGCGGGGACCTTCTATAAGTGTTCTTTCGTTCTTTTCATTCGTTTTAGCGTTAAAGTCAAACTGCGTTTGACTTTCTGCATTAACCAGTTTATGGTCAATGTGAAGTTCATTTGAACTTCATAACGTGAGTGTAATCACGATGGTTATAGCCCCTAGTGACTATACCTACTGATTACTGTCACACCCCGACCACGTGTAACATACAAAACGTGGCGGAAACGTCGGGGAGTGTTGTAACAGAATTAATGTTTCATAACCATGGATACCAAAAAGTGTTTCGTTTTATTAAACATTGAATAATTACATCGTCTGGAAATCTAAATACACAATTTAAACATAGTCTATCATTGTTATTGAGTCACTAAGGCCTTGTCCAGTCCTATGTGAGCATGCATCCTATCAGTCGATATCTTTCAACAATACCTGAAACACATGTGAAAACGAGGTCAGCAAAGAAATGCTGGCGAGTACATAGGTTTTGTGAAAATAAGATTCATGACTTCTGTTTAAGAAAATGTTTAGTCATGAACCTTGTAATTTGCTTTGTTTTTGTAAATTATTTGAAAAATAATAAGTTCAGATGATATGTATAAATAAGAGAATAATGCATGATTAAATGAATAACCATGTAAAATGAGTTTGTATAAGATAAATTGTTTGTAAATCAATGTCTTGTGAAAAGTATGTTATTTGTATAAATTGTTATATATTTCAAACTGAAATGATTCAAATAACGCTACGATATGTAATACCATACAAACACTTATATATAGGAAGTACCAGCGGCGTATCCACCATGCTTGTATCATAATACACACGCATCGTTACTTGATCACTTAATCAAACCAAACCACCAATGTAAGATGTCTATGTTTAAACCAATTGTCAAATGTATTGAATAATATACCAAAATGTTTATGTTAAGATGTAAATCATGTTATGTATAACCAATGTCAAAAGTGTTTGTGTCAAATGTAAACCATGTCCAAATGTTTACCCAATCGTTAAAACATTTTGTGAAATCATTCAAATCGTTCTTGTTTTAATTGTGAAACTACTTTATGGTCGATTTTCTAATAACATTCAAACCTTCTTGACTCGTTCATCGTCCCAACTCGTTCTCGTTCTTAACAAACCCTTACCAAAGGGTAAATTAATAATTACAGATTCAGTCGTTACCCAAAATACCCACACATAACCATGGGTATAGAGAATAACGGGATTTGTCAGATCCTATGGTACCATAACCTAATACTGGTCGGCTTGATCATTGCTAATGAATGTCATTGGTTATGTAACTACAACCAACAAATTTGTTCACTTTATTGAAATCGTTCTTGAAACCATTGTAATTGTTTTTGAAACCATTGTAATTGTTTTTGAAACCATTGTAAAGATATTTAGCACATATGAGTCACCCCAAAACAGTTGAAAACAGTAAAAGAGGGGAATAATGTACTCGCCTGAGAATGCTTAGAGGTCTTGAACAACAACCAAACAAAGCTAGAGGGAGCACCGAATCAGTCAGCAATCTAAAACTATATAAATAAACCGGACTTAAATCGGGAGATCGGATAGGATGAGGGCTTGTAGACCAAGTGAGTATGGGAACTCAAGTAATATGGTTTAACAAAGCCTACCTACTAAATGAAACCTAACCTAAGTGCTTACGACCCATTACGACCCGTTTAGGTAGCTTATGCTACTTTAACGCGTCGTGCACGCAAAGCGCGTTCGAGACGTCTAACTAGTCCTATGATAAGTATTATATGACTAAACGTGTTTAATCATGTTGTATAATCAGTTATGTACAAAAGTTTAGGTTACATAAGCTTAATTACCAATTATACATGAAAAGGGTATTTTGGTAATTTACCTAAGGCACATAAACTACCTATCATACAACTACTTAAACGATGTGACCATAAGGTATAACCTCGGAAGGTTATTCCCTATATACTATGGTCACCTAATGTGCTTGGTCGAATCCTAATGATCGACCAAACGGGTCGGGTTCGAAAGTATAAGCGATTGATTAGATCGCTTGCCTTTACGACCCTAGACAAGCACAAAACTAAAAGTGACGAGCTAAGCATGCTAAAACATGCTTAACTAAGTTTAGAAAACAGGTTTGGTATCAAAACAAACGGTTTTGATACCCATAAGTAGTTTGGTTACAAAATACGTAAGAATACGTATTCTGACCGAAACTACGGCTCGTCACTGAGCCTAGATAACGTGGTAATCAGTAGGTATAGTCACTAGGGACAATAACCATCGTGATCACGCTCACGTTATGAAGTTCAAACGAACTTCGCATCGACCATAAACTGGTCAATGCAGAAAGTCAAACAAAGTTTGACTTTCGGACTCGAAAAGCGATAAAAGAACGAAGGAACACTTACGAAGGGTCCCCGAATGCTAATCTAGATCAAAATAGCTCAGGTATGAAACAAAGGTTTCAACTTAGAGCACAAATGATCAGATTCTTGTGAGAAATGAAGTGAAGTGGGTTGGGTATTTATAGATTTCGGTCCACCGTTAGGATCGTTTCTTGGAAAAGAGGGAATGATCTAGCCCGTACACTTGTCAAGATGTTATGGTAACTGATTTTGGCCACCATAGGAGTTTAACAAGTGGCACTTGACCTTTGGAGAATGTTTAGGGGTAGATAACAGCAGTCAAAAATGATTTGCTGCATATGGACACTGCTTGCGCACCGTAACAAATAACCCTTACGGTGCGCAAGGGCCAAGTTTGGCAGATTTACAATTTTGGTCCCTGCATCTTGTTTAAGCCATTTCCGACACGTTAAAGGCCCGTTAACCCCATTTCAAAGCTCTAAAATGAAGTTAAAGTATAGGGAACTTAAAATATGCTCAAAAATATCTCGGATGTCGATTCGTTTAGCCGTACGATCGCGTTGTTCGGTTAATTACGACGGAATGCGCATAAGCGCGAAAAACGATCCAAATGGCGTGACGAATGGATTTTTCTTATGCCGAACACTAAGATACAATATTTTAGTGCTTACATAAATTTTTGGATGTTCGGATGTATTCAGAACGTGAGTTATGCGCGAAAGTGCAAACTTGTGCACTTTTTGACACTTTTAGTCCCTGAATGAGCCAAAAGTTTATTTTAGCACACCGAACCCCTCAAAGCCTATTTCTAAGCTATTTAAAGGATATTTATGGTATGTTTAACTTATGGTCATGTTTCAGAATGTCTGTTACAGTTCAAATTGGCATACTTTCGCAGTTTGTCAAGTTTAGTCCCTGTAAGCGAATTAACTTATTTTTGCCATACCAAAGCCTTCGAAACTTATTTCTAAGTTATGTAAAGGTTATTTAAGGTATGTTAAGCCTATTTCACTATTCCGGAGTGTTCGTTTCATTAAACTGGTTATATTTACGCATCAGTGCGCGTATAACCTTCCAGAAAGCGATTTAGAGCTTGAAATCGAACAAGAGCTGATATGTGCAAAAGATACACATATTTATACAAGTCCAAAGTATGAAATACAATATTTCATTGGTTTGGAATTTTTTGTATGGTTGAAGTGACACAGGTGTCACAATTACCACGTTATCTAGGCTCAGTGACGAGTCGAAGTTTCGGCCAAAATGCGCATTTACGCGTATTTTGTAACCAAACTACTTTTAGGTATCAAAACCGTTTGTTTTGATACCAAACCTATTTTCTAACTTAACTAAACATGTTTTAGCATGTTTAGCTCGTCACTTTTTAGATTAGTGCTTATGTAGAGTCGTAAGTCAAGCGGACTAAACACCCGCTTAGACTTTCGAACACGACCCGTTTGGTCGATCATTAGGATCCGACCAAACATGTTTAGTGACCATAGTAGCATAGGAAATAACCTTATGAGGTTATACCTTATGGTCACTTATGTTTCGGAAGGTTATACCTTATGGTCACTTAGGTTTAATTAGTTGTATGATAGGTAGTTTATATGCCTTTGGTAAATGACCAAAATACCCTTTTCATGCATAATTGGTAAATAAGCATATGAAACCTAAACTTTTGTCACATAACGGATTATGTAACATATTTAAACATGTTTTGGCATATAATACTTGTCATAGGACTAGTTAGACGTCTCGAAAGCGCATTTGCGCGCACGACACGTTAAAGTAGCGTAAGCTACCTTAATGGATCGTAATGGGTCGAAAGCACTTAGGATAGGTTTCAATTTAGGATGTAGGCTTTGTTAAACCATATCACATGAGTTCCAACACTCATTTGGTTTACAAGACCTCATTCTATCCGATCTTCCAATTTAGGTGTCTATTGTTTGACTAGTGGTTCGATTACTAGGTGCTACTTGATTTCTCTGGTTTACTTGAGTTTGTTGAAGTTCTATTGATTGAGGATTCATTGCACTACATGTGAGTACATAGATCCCCTCTTTTTACATGTTTTGTGGTAACTATGTGAGTACATAGTTCCCCTATTTTACAACTTTCAATTGTTTTGGGGTGATTCATATGTACAAAATGTTTTCAAGGTTTAAACGATGATTTCAAAAATGAATAGAACGATTTATACTAAACTATTAACGATTTCGATAATGTGAACGAACTTGTTGGTTGTAGTTACATAACGAACGACATTCATTAGCATTGATCAAGCCGACCAGTATTAGGTTATGGTACCATAGGATCCGACAAATCCCGTTATTTCACTATACCCATGGTTATGTGTGGGTGTTGTGGGTAACGACTGAATCTGTAATTATTAACTTATCCTTTGGGGGTTT
>JARYGA010002317.1:0-106681 GCA_030545235.1 Helianthus tuberosus | reverse complement strand
AGTCAAAGTCAACGTGTAATAAATACGAAAGTGAAAGTCAGAAACTCGAGTTGTCACAACATTAGTCAAGGTCCAGGACTTCTAGTAACTTAAATAACGCTACGTTCGCAATGTAATAAGGAACACTTATATATAGGAAGTACCAGCGGCGTATCCACCATGCCCTTTTTACATTGTTCCCGTTTCGTTATTCTCATCACTATAGGTCTTAACACATGACAAAATTTGATGTGGTTTCTGTGCACTAAATTCCATAATTATGTATGCATCCATAATTATGTATGCATCCATAATTACGCAATTCCTTGAACAGTCCGCACAGTTCATTTCATAATGCGCAAGGGAAAAATCAATCGAATAAACATGAAGCGGCTTGACTAGACCACCAAAGGATCTTTTTAAGTAGATTAACGAACGATCTTTTTAACTAGATCAACACATGATCTTCTTAACTAGATCGTCGTACGATCTCCTTAAATTGACCACTTAAGGGATCTTTTCAATTATATCATCACATGATATTCCTAACCATATTTTCAAATCAATCTGTTTAACTAGACCACTCAAGGGGTCCAATTATAGAATAGTACTTTATAATCCAAGGGACTTAACTACGACGTAGAAGTCCATTAAGGATTTAAGATAGTACCTTTTGATATCCTACTATGAATCCCTCATATAGAGATATGGAAGAATTCTATGAGGATTTGGATAAATCACATAAAATCGAGGAACATATAAGAAGACACATAAGCACATAATCACATAATTGATTTAACATGATCTTCATTTTGTTAATTTTCTTGTTAGTTAAGCATACGAGTATTCAAAGCACACCAGGAATCCAATCCGCGAATTCCGTTTGGCACCTTAAATATTTTCAAGAATCTAACTATGAAGATAGGAAGATCTTAATAGGAACTCGGCTTTGTCCTTATTGAATTGTAATGAACGTATTAAGGCATATGAATAATTCAATTAAGGGCTCCGATTTGAACGATCATCACCCACAAGGATCTAATTGTGAAGATAAAAAGATCCTATATGGATTTTGGAATTTGTGTAACGAGAGGCGTTTCGACACCTTGCACTAGGCGTGCTTAAGTCGATACACAAGGTAGAGAGTTCATAAGGTTGTGGTACTAGATATGCCAAGGTGACATATGAAGCAGAGTTTGAAGGTTGAGCAGCAGCAGGATTTGCAACAGCTTTGCTTTGGATTGCAAAGCGGCACATGTTAATCAAATGTCCCCATCGTCCACAGTGGGTACATTTGAAACAGGATATCTGATTTGGATGATGAAGGTTGTATCGATTGCTCCAAGGAGCGGTTCCCTTGTATGGCTTCATCCCTGAGACGAGTCATGGTGATAGCTAAATCAACGGTCTTCTGGAGTACGACGCCTATTTGTTGGGCAATTGTAGCACCTGGTCCGGACACTCGAGTCTTGTTGCGATGAAGGGGCATTATGAAGAAAATGGAAGACATGGGAGGAAACAAGGAAAATGAAAACAGAACGCATAAAATTGCGATCATTTGTTTGTTACCTCGAACAAACAAACGACACGCAGTGACTGATCAAAGTAAATGGATCATTATAATGTATCACCGAAGACATGCTCGCCTATAAGTGAACACTCACCCCAAGAGTTCCCAGGTAAGAGTGACTGGTCCGATACTGCGGATTTGTACGAACACTCTAGCCTTAGACAGAAAACTCAGGGTACAGGCATTCACTCTTCCAGTTTGCATGTGTTCACATTATTTAGACCCAAACTTTGACGAGATTTTGAAAATTTTGAAGGTTCAAAACCTTACAATAAATTATCCTAGAACAGATGATTGATTTTCAAAGCGGATTCAAATTTGTGTTCTTATTATGGTTGTCACCTAAGGATAGGTGACGATAATGTTTTAAAACCAAACACAAGATAACTTGTGTTAGGGTCCTAGGAAGGTTATAGACTAGGTCAAAGCATTACTAATAACCTAATTCCCTATAACCTGGCTCTGATACCAACTTTTCTGTCACACCCCGACCACGTAAAACAACAAAACGTGGCGGAAACGTCGGGGAGTGTTGTAACAGAATCATTGTTTCACAACCATGGATTAAATAATTTCGTTTTATTGAATTATTGAACTCATTGTTTCAGTACAAATCTGATAATTACAAATATTATCTTTCAAGTTTTAAAGTCACTAAGGCACGAGTCCATCCTATGTATAGCATGTATCAACAATAATCGCAAAGCAGTACCTGAAACATGTGTAAAAATAGGTACGTCAGCATAAAAAATGCCTGTGAGATACATAGGTTTTGTTTATGCATGATTCATGACTTATAAGTTTAAAAAAATGTTTTTAACAAAAAGTAGTCATGAATCTAAAAATGTTTTCTTTATAAAATCATGTGAAAACTTATGAGAAATTTGATGATATAAAAGAATGATCCATAATAAATAATCAAGTAAAATGAGTTTATAAAATAATGTTTTGGATAAAATGTTTGAAGTATATATAAGAATATACTTTGGTTTTAAGAAAGTCGATTAGGTAATATATCAAAATATATTTTGGTTCCAAAATCGGTAAACAGATAGTATATTAAATATACTTTGGTTGTCAAAATAATCGTTTTCGATAGTATATCAAAAGTATACTTTGGATTTTTGTATAACATATTAAACTATGTTTTGGTTGAATAAATAATATATTAAAAATATGTTTTGGTAGTTAATAAAATATATGTTGTTTTGTACAATATCACACATGAGAGTATATCAAACTATACTTTTGGGAGTATAATAAAATATACAAATAAAATGTGATTTAAGAATTCAATCAGACCTAGTGCATCAAAATACACCTTTGAGACTATAGGGATACCACAAAGGCAATCCCTATTTGGATGGAGAAACAAATTGGTTTCAGACATTCCATGACAACAGGAATGGGGTGTTAAATCCTATAGCGCTATATCATACTACCAATCGGTCTGGTGAACAAAATATGTACTATCCAACAATTTATTTTATAATCTTTGAAAAATCAGTGTTTAGATCTTAAATAACCATTTGGTTTGTCAAAAGATAGATACTGATATGTATAATCAATTATACTTTGAAATCGTGAACATAACAAATAGGTACACATGTTTCACCCCAAATCATTGAAAACCGTAAAAGAGATGACTATGTACTCACTTGAGGGTGCTTAGAAGTCTTGAATAACAACCAAGCAAAGCTAGAGGGAGTACGGAATCAAACGGCACCTAATATAGGTAACTATGTTATTAAACGGTTCCTAAACCGGGAGATAGGATAGAATGATGTTCTATAAATCAAATGAGTAATTGAACTCATATGGTATGATTTAATAGAGCTAACATTCTGATTTGAAAGCCTACCTAAGTGCTTTTGACCCGTTTCGACCCATTATGGTAGCATAAGCTACTATAACGTGTCGGTTGCGCAAAACTATGTTCGGATGGTTATCTATGTGCTATGTCAAGTCTTATATACCCAATTATGCCTAAACATGTTACTAAATCAGATTAAATGTCAAAAATATGTTCACATAAGCAAAATACGGATTTATGCTTCAAAAGGGCGTTTTGGTCATTTCCTATGGGCATACAAGCTAACTAGAAAATGACTAACCAATCCTATGTGATCATAAGGTATAACCTCAGTGGTTATTCCCTATGCAACTATGATCACTAACTAAGCTTGGTCGGATCCTAAAGATCGACCAAACGGGTCGGGTTCGAAAGTCTAAGCGGTTGTCTAGACCGCTTAACTTACGATCCTAAACAAGCACTAAACTAATAGTGACGAGTTAAACGTGTCAAAACATGTTTAACCTACTGATTTGGTATCAAAACAAAGTGTTTTGATACCTAAAAGTGGTTCCGTTGCAAAATGCGTGCTAAAACGCATTTTGACCGAAACTTCGACTTGTCACTACACCTAGTTAACGTGGTAATCAGCAGGTATAATCGCTAAGGATTATAACCATCGTGATTACAATCACGTTGCAAAGTTCAACCGAACTTTGCGTTGACCATTGACTGGTCAAACTAAAAGTCAAACAATGTTTGACTTTTTAAACTAGTAAGCAAAATAAAAGAATGGAGGAATGCTCACTAAAGGTCCTTGCTATCTTTTCTACAAAGAATAAGTTTCCAATCAGATGAGAGAGCTCCCAATTCAGATTAGAGAGGAGAAAAGAAGGAAATGAGCAAAGAATGAGGAAGAGAGCTTGGCTATTTATAGTTTTTGCAAAACCATTAAGATCATTTCTTGGTAAGGAGGGAATGATCTTAGCCATACAATTGTTAGGAGCTGATTAGAAGCCTTGGGGAGGTGTTAACTTGGTCCCTAAAAGAAGAAAATTGCGTACAAGGGCCTCAAGAATGAGCTGGGAAGCTGCTGTGATGTTTCTAAAATTCTGATGTGTTGGGCATGCTTTACGGACCGTAAGGTCCAGAGCATACGGTCCGTAAGGACCTGCAGACCAGCAAGTTTCATATTTTGACAGCTTTGGTCCCTGCATGTGTTCGAGTCCATTTTAGGCACTTTTGACACCCGTTAAGCCATTTTCAAGGCTCTACAAGGTCAATAAAGTTTAGAGGACTCAAAATATGCTCGGAAAACTCTAGGATGTGGGCTCGTTTGGTCGTACGGTCGCGTTGTTCGTAAAATTATGACGAAACTCAAATGGACGCGAAAACGAACCAAATTAAGCGACGAGTGGTATTTTTGCATGTCAATCACTAAAATAAAAATATTTTAGTGTGTACAAAAATTTTGGATGTCCAGATGTGATCAAAACGTAAGATATGCACGAAAATGCAAACTTAAGCTGTTTCTAACACTTTTAGTCCCTGTAAGATCAAATAAGCATATTTACACACACCGAACCACTCAAAGCTTATTTCTAAGCTATGTTTAGGTTATTTATGGTATGTTTAGCTTATGATCATGTTCCGGGCTGTACGTTGCCTTACGAATCGGCAGACTTTTGCAAGTTGACGCAAATAGTCCCTAAACTTGATTTCGCCATACCAAACCTTCCAAAACTTATTTCTAAGTTATGTAAAGGTTATTTAAGGTATGTTAAGCCTATTTCACTATTCCGGAGTGTTTGTTGCATTAAACTAGTATGTTAAGACTCGAAAATACCCGAAAAGCAATAAAAGAACGAAAGAATACTTACGAAGGGTCCCCGAATGCTAACCTCGATCCAAGTAGCTCAGGTATGAAACAATGGTTTCAACTTAGAGCTTCTCAAATCAAGATTCTAGTGGGTTTTGAAGCAAATGGGGGTGGGGTATTTATAGGATTCGTAGAGCCGTTAAGATCGTTCCTCGTTAACTGTGATTCAATCTCAACCCTCCACCTCAAAACCCTGGTTTTAGAAAACCATTTGAGCCCATGGTATTGCCCAAAACCATGTGCGAAAGTGGAATGGACCCGATTCGATGTTTCTGCAAAGTTTCTGTCCAGACAAGGCAGTCGCGTAGCGCCACTGCTAAAGGCTTAGTGCTCGCGCTACAACCGCTGCCTACCAGTTTCAGCAAAGTTTCAAAAATGGCAGAAATGGTCCATGCAGCCCGTTTAAGCTATTTTCGATGCGTTTGAACCCCGTTAACCTCATTTCAAGGCTCTAAAATGAAGTTAAAGCATAGGGAACTCAAAACATGCTCAAAAATATCTCGGATGTCGGTTCGTTTGGTCGTACGATCGCGATGTTTGGTTAATTACGACGGAATGCGCATAAGCGCGAAAAAACGATCCAAATGACGCGACGAATGGATTTTTCTTATGCCAAACACTAAAATAAAATGTTTTAGTGCTTACATAATTTTTTGGATGTCCGGATGTATTCAGAATGTGAGTTATGCGCAAAAGTGCAAACTTGTGCACTTTTTGACACTTTTAGTCCCTGAATGACCCAAAAGTTTATTTTAGCACACCGAACACTTCAAAGCCTATTTCTAAACTATGTAAAGGATATTTAAGGTGTGTTTAACTTATGGTCATGTTCCAGAATGTTCGTTACAGTTCAAATTGGCATACTTTCGCAGTTTGTCAAGTTTAGTCCCTGTAAGCGAATAAACTAGATTTTGCCATACCAAAGCCTTCAAAACTTATTTCTAAGTTATGTAAAGGTTACTTAAGGTATGTTAAGCCTATTTCACTATTCCGGAGTGTTCGTTGCATTAAACTGGTTATATTTACGCATCAGTGCGCGTATAACCCTCCAGAAAGTGATTTAAAGCTTGAAATCGAACAAGAGTTGATATGTGTAAACGATACACATATTTTTACAAATCCCAAGTATGAAATACAATATTTCATTGGTTTGGAATTTTTTTGATGGTTGAAGTGACACAGGTGTCACAGTCTCCCCTACTTTAGGAAATTTCGTCCCGAAATTTATTCGTAGGAGTCTATTTGTGACTTTGTGTCAAATAATCACCAGAGATATGTAAGGCATAATCCTGTCATTTCCTTAACGGACATTCTTCAGAACGAAAATGAACAGACGGAGTCATTTTCCTCAATGAGTATTCTTCAGAAGTGGAAATGAAGGAATAAACAAACGGGGATTCATTTCCTCAACGGGAAATCTTCAGAAACTTAAAATGAACTTACGGAGTCATTTTCAACGGTGCTTCATCAGAAATGGAAATGAAAAGGAGAAACAAACGGATATTCATTTCCTCCACGGACAAATCTTCAGAAACGAAAATGAACAAACGGAGTCATTTTCAACGGGTGCTTCATCATAAATGGAAATGAAAAGGAGAAACAAACGGATATTCATTTCCTCAACGGACAAATCTTCAGAAACGAAAATGAACAAACGGAGTCATTTTCAACAGGTGCTTCATCAGAAATGGAAATGAAAAGGAGAAACAAACGGATATTCATTTCCTCAATGGACAAATCTTCAGAAACGAAAATGAACAAACGGAGTCATTTTCAACGGGTGCTTCATCAGAAATGGAAATGAAAAGGAGAAACAAACGGATATTCATTTCCTCAACGGACAAATCTTCAGAAACGAAAATGAACAAACGGAGTCATTTTCAACGGGTGCTTCCTCAGAAATGGAAATGAAAAGGACAGACAAACGGATATTCATTTCCTCAACGGACAATCTTCAAAAACGAAAATGAACAAACGGAGTCATTTTCAACGGGTGCTTCCTCAGAAATGGAAATGAATAGAGTTAACTTCTAGGCACATGACAAGGCTCACTGTGGTTTCTGTGCACTAAATTCCATAATTATGTATGCATCCATAATTACGTAATTCCTTGCACAGTCCGCACAGTTTGTCTTGTAATGTTCGTAAGCACATAATCACATAGTTGTTTAACTTGGTTATTAATTTGTTATCGATTGAGAACGGATATGGAAATCAGTCGATTGACTTCAATGTCCTCTGGGATCTATCTGAAGAGATAGGAAGATCTCCCAACAATTCGATTTTGTTTTCAAAGAAACGTAATAGTCGAATTAAGGAACACAACAAATTTTAGGATTCACGGAAATACCCTTAGGTACCCTATTAAGGATTTATAGTGGTACTTTGGGTATTCGTCCAGTGTTGTAACTTGCGCCTTGTACTTCGTTTCCTTAGAGGAAACGGGTACTTAGGAATTTTGTGGAAAATGCAAGAGATCATAAAGGGGAAGAAAGTTTGGGGGTAGTCTGTCCTTCAAGGAATACGGTTCCTTGATTATCGATATTGTAAGAGATATGTTGTTTATACATGCAACCACATAAATACATTGCAATGTATATAAAAGATTTATTTATAAACAACTATAACAACTGTTTCTTGGACCTTGACAACTAAAGAAAATAATACATAAGGATTGATTATTTCTAAACAGTGTTGTCTTTCATTCGGTCAGATGCTCATCCCTGTGCTGGATTTGCATTAGCAAGTTTTGGGCAATTTCTTCGGAAATGACCCATCTCGCCACAGTTGAAGCAAGAACCTGGTAGAAAAGGACCTTGAGCGGTATTGTTGCCAGCTTGGTTTGGTGCAGCTGCAGCTGGGCAGACTCTTGCTGTATGGCCTATAAGCCCACAAGTTTGGCATTTGCGGCACTTTACATTGGCATGATGATGGAGGCTACATTGGTTGCACAAGGGTGCAGTTCCATTGTATGGCTTCCTAGCAGGGGGTTGCGTTGGTTGGTTGGGGACGGCTTGATCATTGTGAGTAACCATGGCGAAGTTCTGAGAAGCCTTTCGCTTCTTTGACCTCTTAGGGGATCCAGTCTGTTCATCCATGGTCTTTGATTCCTCGATTGGGTTCGATTCCTCGACCGGTTTCTTGTCACCTTTTCGGAAAAGTTTACCCTTCCTGATCTTTGATTCAGTCAAGGTTGCAGATAGCTCAATGGCCTGTCTAACTGTAGTAGGGTTGTTGCCAGTCACAATGTCTTGTATTGAGTCAGGGAGGCCATCAATGTACTTTTCTATTGCCTTATCCAAAGGCGTGACCATGTTTGGGCATAACATACTCAACTCCTCATAACGGTCCGTGTAGGCTCGATGCTCACCGCTGTCTTGCTCAAGATTGTCGAATTCCCTTTCCAAGGCCCTGATCTCATGACGAGGACAGAATTCCTTCATCATAAGGGCCCTAAGTTCAGCCCATGTCTGTGCTAGAGCAACTTCTGCGCCTCGATCTCTCATAACCCCGTTCCACCACGTAAGGGCTCTCTTCTGGAACACACTCGAAGCAAACTCGACCTTGCGATTGTCAGGACACTGCACGTGGCGGAAAGTATTCTCAATGCTCTCGAACCATTGCAGAAGCCCAGTCGCTCCCTCAGAACCACTAAACTTGAGTGGTTTCGCCGAGTTAAAACTCTTGAAATTGCATGGACCATTGTTGTTGTTGTTGGCTTGATTCCATTGAGCAAAGAGGTTTGGGAATTGAGCAGCCATTTGCTGCGCAATGATTTCTGCCAATTCGGCAGTCGCTATCTGGCTTTCACGTCGAGGAGGCATTCTAAAAGAGGAAACATGAAAGGAAACGAGTGAGAGAATTAGACGAAAAGAATGAGATGAAACAAATCTGATGAAAGCAGGGATAGTGGTCATTTGTTTGTTACTACAAAGCAACAAACGACCCCGGTGATTAATCAAAGTAAATAGGTCAAAAATAATGTATCGCGAAGACATGCTCGCCTATAAGTGAACACTCATCCCAAGAATTCCCAGGTAAGCACAACTGGTCTCGCGTCTGATGAGATGTATACGAAGTGCTTGCCTAGACAGAAAACCCAGAATACAGGCATTCACCCTTCCAGTTTGCACGTGTTCACATTATTTAAAACCCAAAACCTTGACGAGGTTTTGAAAACTCAAAGGGGTTCAAAACCTTATAACAGAGGGTTCAAAACCTTACAATAGAGGGTTCAAAACCTAGTAATCAATCATCCTAGAAGGGATGATTAGTTTTCAAAGCGGTTTTGAAATTTATGTTCTTGTTGTGGTCGTCGCCTAAGGATAGGTGACGGTATTGTTTTATGACTAAACGCAAGTAAACTCGCGTTAGGGTCCTAGAAAGGTTATAGACTAGGTCAAAGCATTACTAATAACCTAATTCCCTATAACCATTGGCTCTGATACCATCTTTTCTGTCACACCCCGACCACGTAGAACATACAAAACGTGGCGGAAACATCGGGGAGTGTTGTAACAGAATTAATTGTTTCAAATCCATGGCAATTGAAGTTTCGTTTTATTAATCAAATATGAAAGATTACATTGTTTTAAACAAGAACCAAAGAGTACATAACATAAAGTAACTAGTTCTTGTCTCGTTTTAAGTCATTAAGGCACAGGTCCGCCTAAGTATGTCTTGATAAATCCTATGCATCATCTCCTGAAAACACATGTGAAAATAGGTACGTCAGCATAAAAATGCCTGTGAGATACATAGGTTTTGTGAAAACAGAATTCATGACTTATGTTTGAGAAAATGTTTAGTCATGAACCTTGTAATTTTCTTTGTCTTGTAAATCATTTGAAAAACGATAAGATCAGATGATATGTATAAATAAGAGAATAATGTATGGTTAATTGAATAACCATGTAAAATGAGTTTGTATAAGATAAGTTGTTTGTAAAACAATGTCTTGTGAAAAGTATGTTATTTGTATAATATGTTATATGTCTCAAATTGAAATGATTCAAATAACGCTACGATATGTAATACCATACAAACACTTATATATAGGAAGTACCAGCGGCGTATCCACCATGCTTGTATCATATTACACACGACTCGTTCTTAAATCGCTTACTCAAACCAAACCATCAAGATGTAATGCTTAACAATTGTAGAAATGTTTATGTATGGTCAAATACGGTTCACACGGTTCACAGATACAAACGGTTCACAGATACAAACGGTTCACAGATACAAACGGTTCATAGATACAAACGGTTCACAGATACAAACGGTTCACATAGTCAAATGGTTACAACGGTTCAAAATGCAGTATAATGTGTTCACATGCTGGATGAGTATATGCAATAGAAATGCAATGTAAAACAATGTACTAAGCATGCACACAATGGACATACATAGCATAAGTGTAATGTAAAACAATGTACTAAGTATGAACTAAATGGACATACATAACATAAAATGTAATGTAAAACGATGTACTAAGTACGCACACAATGGGCATACATAGCATGAACACAATGAAATCATGCACTATAATGTACTAACGAACATAGCAGGTATATGATGTGAAAACATGGAAAGCATGAAAGTAACAAGTAGGCACATGTGTTTCACCCCAAAACAGTTTGGAAAACAGTAAAAGAGGGGTCTATGTACTCACTTGAGATTGCTTAGTAGTCCTTGAGTAACAACCAAACAATGCTAGAGATCGCGGATATCAAACGGCACCTAATATAGGTAACTATGTTAATAAACCGGACCTAAATCGGAGGATTTAGATAGAATGAGGGTTCGTAAACCAAACGAGTATAGAGACTCGTGTCATATGGTTTAACAAAGCCTACATACTAAATGAAACCTAACCTAAGTGCTTTCAACCCATCGCGACCCATTAAGGTAGCTTATGCTACTTTAACGCGTCGTGCGCGCAAAAGCGCACTCGAGACGTCTAACTAGCCCTATGACAAGTGTTATATGCCTAAACATGTTACATAATCAGTTAAGTGATGAAAGTTTAGGTTACATATGCTTAATTACCAATTACACATAAAAAGGGTATTTTGGTAATTTACCTAAGGCATATAAACTACCTATCATACAACTACTTAAACGTCGTGACCATAAGGTATAACCTCGGAAGGTTATTCCCTATATACTATGGTCACCTAATGTATTTGGTCGGATCCTAATGATCGAACAAATGGGTCGGGTTCGAAAGTATAAGCGATTGTTTAGATCGCTTACCTTACGACCCTAGACAACGTGGTAATCAGTAGGCATAGTCCCAAGGGACTATAACCATCGTGATTACAATCACGTTGCGAAGTTCTTACGAACTTCGCATTGACCATAAACTGGTCAACGTAGAAAGTCAAACAAAGTTTGACTTTCAGACTCAAAAAGACCCGAAAAGCAGTAAAAGAACGAAAGAATACTTACGAAGGGTCCCCGAATGCTAACCTCGATCCAAGTAGCTCAGGTATGAAACAATGGTTTCAACTTAGAGCTTCTCAAATCAAGATTCTAGTGGGTTTTGAAGCAAATGGGGGTGGGGTATTTATAGGATTCGTAGAGCCGTTAAGATCGTTCCTCGTTAACTGTGATTCAATCTCAACCCTCCACCTCAAAACCCTGGTTTTAGAAAACCATTTAAGCCCATGGTATTGCCCAAAACCATGTGCGAAAGTGGAATGGACCCGATTTGATGTTTCTGCAAAGTTTCTGTCCAGACAAGGCAGTCGCGTAGCGCCACTGCTAAAGGCCTTAGTGCTCGCGCTACACCACTGCCTACCAGTTTCAGCAAAGTTTCAAAAATGGCAGAAATGGTCCCTGCAGCCCGTTTAAGCTATTTTCGATGCGTTTGAACCCCGTTAACCTCATTTCAAGGCTCTAAAATGAAGTTAAAGCATAGGGAACTCAAAACATGCTCAAAAATATCTCGGATGTCGGTTCGTTTGGTTGTACGATCGCGATGTTTGGTTAATTACGACGGAATGCGCATAAGCGCGAAAAACGATCCAAATGACGCGACGAATGGATTTTTCTTATGCCAAACACTAAAATAAAATGTTTTAGTGCTTACATAAATTTTTGGATGTCCGGATGTATTCAGAACGTGAGTTATGCGCAAAAGTGCAAACTTGTGCACTTTTTGACACTTTTAGTCCCTGAATGACCCAAAAGTTTATTTTAGCACACCGAACACTTCAAAGCCTATTTCTAAGCTATGTAAAGGATATTTAAGGTGTGTTTAACTTATGGTCATGTTCCAGAATGTTCGTTACAGTTCAAATTGGCATACTTTCGCAGTTTGTCAAGTTTAGTCCCTGTAAGCGAATAAACTAGATTTTGCCATACCAAAGCCTTCAAAACTTATTTCTAAGTTATGTAAAGGTTATTTAAGGTATGTTAAGCCTATTTCACTATTCCGGAGTGTTCGTTGCATTAAACTGGTTATATTTACGCATCAGTGCGCGTATAACCCTCCAGAAAGTGATTTAAAGCTTGAAATCGAACAAGAGTTGATATGTGTAAACGATACACATATTTTTACAAATCCCAAGTATGAAATACAATATTTCATTTGTTTGGAATTTGTTTGATGGTTGAAGTGACACAGGTGTCACAGTCTCCCCTACTTTAGGAAATTTCGTCCCGAAATTTATTCGTAGGAGTCTATTTGTGACTTTGTGTCAAATAATCACCAGAGATATGTAAGGCATAATCCTGTCATTTCCTTAACGGACATTCTTCAGAACGAAAATGAACAGACGGGGTCATTTTCCTCAATGAGTATTCTTCAGAAGCGGAAATGAAGGAATAAACAAACGGGGATTCATTTCCTCAACGGGAAATCTTCAGAAACTTAAAATGAACTTACGGAGTCATTTTCAACGGTGCTTCATCAAAAATGGAAATGAAAAGGAGAAACAAACGGATATTCATTTCCTCCACGGACAAATCTTCAGAAATGAAAATGAACAAACGGAGTCATTTTCAACGGGTGCTTCATCATAAATGGAAATGAAAAGGAGAAACAAACGGATATTCATTTCCTCAACGGACAAATCTTCAGAAACGAAAATGAACAAACGGAGTCATTTTCAACGGGTGCTTCATCAGAAATGGAAATGAAAAGGAGAAACAAACGGATATTCATTTCCTCAATGGACAAATCTTCAGAAACGAAAATGAACAAACGGAGTCATTTTCAACGGGTGCTTCATCAGAAATGGAAATGAAAAGGAGAAACAAACGGATATTCATTTCCTCAACGGAAAAATCTTCAGAAACGAAAATGAACAAACGGAGTCATTTTCAACGGGTGCTTCCTCAGAAATGGAAATGAAAAGGATAGACAAACGGATATTCATTTCCTCAACGGACAATCTTCAAAAACGAAAATGAACAAACGGAGTCATTTTCAACGGGTGCTTCCTCAGAAATGGAAATGAATAGAGTTAACTTCTAGGCACATGACAAGGCTCACTGTGGTTTCTGTGCACTAAATTCCATAATTATGTATGCATCCATAATTACGTAATTCCTTGCACAGTCCGCACAGTTTGTCTTGTAATGTTCGTAAGCACATAATCACATAGTTGTTTAACTTGGTTATTAATTTGTTATCGATTGAGAACGGATATGGAAATCAGTCGATGGACTTCAATGTCCTCTGGGATCTATCTGAAGAGATAGGAAGATCTCCCAACAATTCGATTTTGTTTTCAAAGAAACGTAATAGTCGAATTAAGGAACACAACAAATTTTAGGATTCACGGAAATAACCTTAGGTACCCTATTAAGGATTTATAGTGATACTTTGGGTATTCGTCCAGTGTTGTAACTTGTGCCTTGTACTTCGTTTCCTTAGAGGAAACGGGTACTTAGGAATTTCGTGGAAAATGCAAGAGATCATAAAGGGGAAGAAAGTTTGGGGGTAGTCTGTCCTTCAAGGAATACGGTTCCTTGATTATCGGTATTGTAAGAGATATGTTGTTTATACATGCAACCACATAAATACATTGCAATGTATATAAAAGATTTATTTATAAACAACTATAACAACTGTTTCTTGGACCTTGACAACTAAAGAAAATAATACATAAGGATTGATTATTTCTAAACAGCGTTGTCTTTCATTCGGTCAGATGCTCATCCCTGTACTGGATTTGCATTAGCAAGTTTTGGGCAATTTCTTCGGAAATGACCCATCTCGCCACAGTTGAAGCAAGAACCTGGTAGAAAACGACCTTGAGCGGTATTGTTGCCAGCTTGGTTTGGTGCAGCTGCAGCTGGGCAGACTCTTGCTGTATGGCCTATAAGCCCACAAGTTTGGCATTTGCGGCACTTTACATTGGCATGATGATGGAGGCTACATTGGTTGCACAAGGGTGCAGTTCCATTGTATGGCTTCCTAGCAGGGGGTTGCGTTGGTTAGTTGGGGACGGCTTGATCATTGTGAGTAACCATGGCGAAGTTCTGAGAAGCCTTTCGCTTCTTTGACCTCTTAGGGGATCCAGTCTGTTCATTCATGGTCTTTGATTCCTCGATTGGGTTCGATTCCTCGACCGGTTTCTTGTCACCTTTTCGGAAAATTTTACCCTTCCTGATCTTTGATTCAGTCAAGGTTGCAGATAGCTCAATGGCCTGTCTAACTGTAGTAGGGTTGCTGCCAGCCACAATGTCTTGTATTGAGTCAGGGAGGCCATCAATGTACTTTTCTATTGCCTTATCCAAAGGCGTGACCATGTTTGGGCATAACATACTCAACTCCTCATAACGGTCCGTGTAGGCTCGATGCTCACCGCTGTCTTGCTCAAGATTGTCGAATTCCCTTTCCAAGGCCCTGATCTCATGACGAGGACAGAATTCCTTCATCATAAGGGCCCTAAGTTCAGCCCATGTCTGTGCTAGAGCAACTTCTGCGCCTCGATCTCTCATAACCCCGTTCCACCACGTAAGGGCTCTCTTCTGGAACACACTCGAAGCAAACTCGACCTTGCGATTGTCAGGACACTGCACGTGGCGGAAAGTATTCTCAATGCTCTCGAACCATTGCAGAAGCCCAGTCGCTCCCTCAGAACCACTAAACTTGAGTGGTTTCGCCGAGTTAAAACTCTTGAAATTGCATGGACCATTGTTGTTGTTGTTGGCTTGATTCCATTGAGCAAAGAGGTTTGGGAATTGAGCAGCCATTTGCTGCGCAATGATTTCTGCCAATTCGGCAGTCGCTATCTGGCTTTCACGTCGAGGAGGCATTCTAAAAGAGGAAACATGAAAGGAAACGAGTGAGAGAATTAGACGAAAAGAATGAGATGAAACAAATCTGATGAAAGCAGGGATAGTGGTCATTTATTTGTTACTACAAAGCAACAAACGACCCCGGTGATTAATCAAAGTAAATAGGTCAAAAATAATGTATCGCGAAGACATGCTCGCCTATAAGTGAACACTCATCCCAAGAATTCCCAGGTAAGCACAACTGGTCTCACGTCTGATGAGATGTATACGAAGTGCTTGCCTAGACAGAAAACCTAGAATACAGGCATTCACCCTTCCAGTTTGCACGTGTTCACATTATTTAAAACCCAAAACCTTGACGAGGTTTTGAAAACTCAAAGGGGTTCAAAACCTTATAACAGAGGGTTCAAAACCTTACAATAGAGGGTTCAAAACCTAGTAATCAATCATCCTAGAATGGATGATTAGTTTTCAAAGCGGTTTTGAAATTTATGTTCTTGTTGTGGTCGTCGCCTAAGGATAGGTGACGGTATTGTTTTATGACTAAACGCAAGTAAACTCGCGTTAGGGTCCTAGAAAGGTTATAGACTAGGTCAAAGCATTACTAATAACCTAATTCCCTATAACCATTGGCTCTGATACCATCTTTTCTGTCACACCCCGACCACGTAGAACATACAAAACGTGGCGGAAACATCGGGGAGTGTTGTAACAGAATTAATTGTTTCAAATCCATGGCAATTGAAGTTTTGTTTTATTAATCAAATATGAAAGATTACATTGTTTTAAACAAGAACCAAAGAGTACATAACATAAAGTAACTAGTTCTTGTCTCGTTTTAAGTCATTAAGGCACAGGTCCGCCTAAGTATGTCTTGATAAATCCTATGCATCATCTCCTGAAAACACATGTGAAAATAGGTACGTCAGCATAAAAATGCCTGTGAGATACATAGGTTTTGTGAAAACAGAATTCATGACTTATGTTTGAGAAAATGTTTAGTCATGAACCTTGTAATTTTCTTTGTCTTGTAAATCATTTGAAAAACGATAAGATCAGATGATATGTATAAATAAGAGAATAATGTATGGTTAATTGAATAACCATGTAAAATGAGTTTGTATAAGATAAGTTGTTTGTAAAACAATGTCTTGTGAAAAGTATGTTATTTGTATAATATGTTATATGTCTCAAATTGAAATGATTCAAATAATGCTACGATATGTAATACCATACAAACACTTATATATAGGAAGTACCAGCGGCGTATCCACCATGCTTGTATCATATTACACACGACTCGTTCTTAAATCGCTTACTCAAACCAAACCATCAAGATGTAATGTTTGACAATTGTAGAAATGTTTATGTATGGTCAAATACGGTTCACAGATACAAACGGTTCACAGATACAAACGGTTCATAGATACAAACGGTTCACAGATACAAACGGTTCACATAGTCAAATGGTTACAACGGTTCAAAATGCAGTATAATGTGTTCACATGCTGGATGAGTATATGCAACAGAAATGCAATGTAAAACAATGTACTAAGCATGCACACAATGAACATACATAGCATAAGTGTAATGTAAAACAATGTACTAAGTATGAACTAAATGGACATACATAGCATAAAATGTAATGTAAAACGATGTACTAAGTACACACACAATGGGCATACATAGCATGAACACAATGAAATCATGCACTATAATGTACTAACGAACATAGCAGGTATATGATGTGAAAACATGGAAAGCATGAAAGTAACAAGTAGGCACATGTGTTTCACCCCAAAACAGTTTGGAAAACAGTAAAAGAGGGGTCTATGTACTCACTTGAGATTGCTTAGTAGTCCTTGAGTAACAACCAAACAATGCTAGAGATCGCGGATATCAAACGGCACCTAATATAGGTAACTATGTTAATAAACCGGACCTAAATCGGAGGATTTAGATAGAATGAGGGTTCGTAAACCAAACGAGTATAGAGACTCGTGTCATATGGTTTAACAAAGCCTACATACTAAATGAAACCTAACCTAAGTGCTTTCGACCCATCGCGACCCATTAAGGTAGCTTATGCTACTTTAACGCGTCGTGCGCGCAAAAGCGCACTCGAGACGTCTAACTAGCCATATGACAAGTGTTATATGCCTAAACATGTTACATAATCAGTTAAGTGATGAAAGTTTAGGTTACATATGCTTAATTACCAATTACACATAAAAAGGGTATTTTGGTAATTTACCTAAGGCATATAAACTACCTATCATACAACTACTTAAACGTCGTGACCATAAGGTATAACCTCGGAAGGTTATTCCCTATATACTATGGTCACCTAATGTATTTGGTCGGATCCTAATGATCGACCAAATGGGTCGGGTTCGAAAGTATAAGCGATTGTTTAGATCGCTTACCTTACGACCCTAGACAACGTGGTAATCAGTAGGCATAGTCCCAAGGGACTATAACCATCGTGATTACAATCACGTTGCGAAGTTCTTACGAACTTCGCATTGACCATAAACTGGTCAACGCAGAAAGTCAAACAAAGTTTGACTTTCAGACTCGAAAAGACCCGAAAAGCAATAAAAGAACGAAATAATACTTACGAAGGGTCCCCGAATGCTAACCTCGATCCAAGTAGCTCAGGTATGAAACAATGGTTTCAACTTAGAGCTTCTCAAATCAAGATTCTAGTGGGTTTTGAAGCAAATGGGGGTGGGGTATTTATAGGATTCGTAGAGCCGTTAAGATCGTTCCTCGTTAACTGTGATTCAATCTCAACCCTCCACCTCAAAACCCTGGTTTTAGAAAACCATTTGAGCCCATAGTATTGCCCAAAACCATGTGCGAAAGTGGAATGGACCCGATTCGATGTTTCTGCAAAGTTTCTATCCAGAAAAGGCAGTCGCATAGCGCCACTGCTAAAGGCCTTAGTGCTCGCGCTACGCCACTGCCTACCAGTTTCAGCAAAGTTTCAAAAATGGCAGAAATGGTCCATGCAGCCCGTTTAAGCTATTTTTGATGCGTTTGAACCCCGTTAACCTCATTTCAAGGCTCTAAAATGAAGTTAAAGCATAGGGAACTCAAAACATGCTCAAAAATATCTCGGATGTCGGTTCGTTTGGTCGTACGATCGCGATGTTTGGTTAATTACGACGGAATGCGCATAAGCGCGAAAAACGATCCAAATGACGCGACGAATGGATTTTTCTTATGCCAAACACTAAAATAAAATGTTTTAGTGCTTACATAAATTTTTGGATGTCCGGATGTATTCAGAACGTGAGTTATGCGCAAAAGTGCAAACTTGTGCACTTTTTGACACTTTTAGTCCCTGAATGACCCAAAAGTTTATTTTAGCACACCGAACACTTCAAAGCCTATTTCTAAGCTACGTAAAGGATATTTAAGGTGTGTTTAACTTATGGTCATGTTCCGGAATGTTCGTTACAGTTCAAATTGGCATACTTTCGCAGTTTGTCAAGTTTAGTCCCTGTAAGCGAATAAACTAGATTTTGCCATACCAAAGCCTTCAAAACTTATTTCTAAGTTATGTAACGGTTACTTAAGGTATGTTAAGCCTATTTCACTATTCCGGAGTGTTCGTTGCATTAAACTGGTTATATATACGCATCAGTGCGCGTATAACCCTCCAGAAAGTGATTTAAAGCTTGAAATCGAACAAGAGTTGATATGTGTAAACGATACACATATTTTTACAAATCCCAAGTATGAAATACAATATTTCATTGGTTTGGAATTTGTTTGATGGTTGAAGTGACACAGTTGTCACATCTAGTTACTTAAATAACTCTACGTTCGCAATGTAATAAGGAACACTTATATATAGGAAGTACCAACGGCGTATGCACCATGCCCTTTTTACATTGTTCCCGTTTCGTTATTCTCATCACTATAGGTCTTAACACATGACAAAATTTGCTGTAGTTTCTATGCACTGAATTCCATAATTATGTATGCATCCATAATTACGTAATTCCTTGCACAGTCCGCACAGTTCATTTCATAATGCGCAAGGGAAAAATCAATCGAATAAACATGAAGCGGCTTGACTAGACCACCAAAGGATCTTTTTAAGTAGATTAACGAACGATCTTTTTAACTAGATCAACACATGATCTTCTTAACTAGATCGTCGTACGATCTCCTTAAATTGACCACTTAAGGGATCTTTTCAATTATATCATCACATGATATTCCTAACCAGATTTTCAAATCAATCTGTTTAACTAGACCACTCAAGGGGTCCAATTATAGAATAGTACTTTATAATACAAGGGACTTAACTACGACGTAGAAGTCCATTAAGGATTTAAGATAGTACCTTTTGATATCCTACTATGAATCCCTCATATAGAGATATGGAAGAATTCTATGAGGATTTGGATAAATCACATAAAATCGAGGAACATATAAGAAGACACATAAGCACATAATCACATAATTGATTTAACTTGATCTTCATTTTGTTAATTTTCTTGTTAGTTGAGCATACGAGTATTCAAAGCACACCAGGAATCCAATCCGCGAATTCCGTTTGGCACCTTAAATATTTTCAAGAATCTAACTATGAAGATAGGAAGATCTTAATAGGAACTCGGCTTTGTCCTTATTGAATTGTAATGCACGTATTAAGGCATATGAATAATTCAATTAAGGGCTCCGATTTGAACGATCATCACCCACAAGGATCTAATTGTGAAGATAAAAAGATCCTATATGGATTTTGGAATTTGTGTAACGAGAGGCGTTTCGACACCTTGCACTAGGCGTTCTTAAGTTGATACACAAGGTAGAGAGTTCATAAGGTTGAGGTACTAGATATGCCAAGGCGACATATGAAGCAGAGTTTGAAGGTTGAGCAGCAGCAGGATTTGCAACAGCTTTGCTTTGGATTGCAAAGCGGCACATGTTAATCAAATGTCCCCATCGTCCACAGTGGGTACATTTGAAATAGGATATCTGATTTGGATGATGACGGTTGCATCGATTGCTCCAAGGAGCGGTTCCCTTGTATGGCTTCATCCCTGAGACGAGTCATGGTGATAGCTAAATCAACGGTCTTCTGGAGTACGACGCCTATTTGTTGGGCAATTGTAGCACCTGGTCCGGACACTCGAGTCTTGTTGCGATGAAGGGGCTTTATGAAGAAAATGGAAGACAAGGGAGGAAACAAGGGAAATGAAAACAGAAAGCATAAAAATTGCGATCATTTGTTTGTTACCTCGAACAAACAAACGACACGCAGTGACTGATCAAAGTAAATGGATCATTATAATGTATCACCGAAGACATGCTCGCCTATAAGTGAACACTCTGTCACACCCCTTTCTGCGGCGGAAGCACGAGGTGTGATCATGAAAGGTTCTCATTGCATACGAAAGGCAAACATACTACATGCTCAAAAATAACTTCAAACATTACATTACTGAAAACATAAGTCAAGTGTTTACAACATGAGATAGCATATTGTCTTAAAAGTTACAACTTTATTTAACGATAAACATAGCGACATCCACGAGCATGAGTAAGACCACGCGTACATCCTTCCTAGTTACCTGAAATACATGTGAGTTTTGGAAAAACGTCAACATAATGTTGGTGTGAATTCATGCAGTTTTTTTTTATTTCACGTTTGTATACTTTGTATGAAAACATAGTTTGTGTCGTGTATAATTCAAGTTTTCATATATAAATCAAGTATTCATGTGTACACCACGTACTCATGTATAATTCAAGTTTACTTGTGTACCCCACGTACTCAAGTATAAATCAAGTTTTAGTATGGTATGAATCTTATGTAAATAAAGTATTCCTGTAAGTATCAGGATTGTTAATGGGTTGCAAGGCCATTAACATGTGACACGACATAGGAAGTCACCAAACCTTAGGCATTTATCTAGTTGGCATATTCTGAGACACAAAAGCACTACTCGGTACTCGTCCTCACCAAGAGTGTGGCTGCCCGGCACCCGTTAGATCTAACCTTTTGTTCTGCGGTCTAGGTATATTGTTGATTAATGGTGCTTATGTATCCTATTCGTGACACGATTTCTCGTATCATTTCTCATAACGCATCATACTCGGTACTCATTCTCACCAAGTGCGCTTCTTGTATTCTTATATCTCATCACACTAGGTACTCGTTCTCACCAAGTGTGCTTCTTGTTATCATACCATTTGTAAACATTGTACATGTATTTCACCCCCGAAGTTATAAAACTGAAAACTATTAAAAGAAAAGGGGGAGCATGAACTCACAACTTTGCGTTCCTTGCGTCGTAAACTTCACCGGATTTGCTTAATTAACGTCGTGACCTATACGCGTTTTCTTAACGTTAGTCACTAGACTTGCGTCGCACAAGTACAGTCACTCTCTTTTATTTTTGTATTGTTGTGTTAAAAGTATTTTATATTTTTAACTAAGTATCTTACTTATATTATTTTCTCAAAATTAATATAAGTATCTCGTGTTTTGCACTTTGCACCCGAATTATGTATCTTGTATGTTGTATGTGTATTTTTTTGTGTTTATACTTCTCATGAGTATTTAGTGTATTTTTAAGTCTTAATACACTAGCACGTATAACACATACTTTATACACTTAGCACAAAAGTTGGTGATCAAATAATATATATTTTTCTCTCAAAAATATACATACTTAACATAAATTTTAATCTTGAAGAAATCGCCATTTCTTATCACCAAAAATTAGGGAAACCTTGGTAATATTTTTAAATACATTTTTAGGGAATAAGTTTCTCAAAAACTTATATTTTTCTAAGTGTCAAAATTTATAGAAATTTTGACGGAGTTTCCCCTAAAAATGGAGGTTTCCCATTTTTTTAAAACATGTGTTTATTTTCTTTTAAATCATCAACAACATTAACAACACAATCTTTATTTACCAAACTTGTCAAAACTAGCATATACCACAAACTTGTGAACTTGAGAGTTTGTAAAAATATGTAGTAACTTACTAGCACATTTAGTAAGTCTTGTTACCTTTAAAAATAAGTTTAGTTTCTCAAAAACTTTATTTTTAAAGGAAGTGTATTTTCACATCTTCTAGTCTTATTTTCCAAAATATTTCTTTGTGGGATTCTTTCGTTACACAAGTGTTTACACACTTATTTACTTACTAAAAATGATTTTAGTTCATACAAGATCCGGGTTTTTAACAATCTAGTATTTTTCCACTTGGTTCTTCTGAAAAACCACTTGTAGATCTTTAGATCTACAAGTTTACAACTTCATTTTACAAGAAAAGTCATGTTTATTCAAGTTTAAGACTTATGAATGGATGGATCCATCATCCTTCATCTTTCTAACTTTTACATCCTACTAGTTCATGCTCTCAAACATGGACTAGTATGTTTAGATGATGATCCATCTTGTTTATACTAATCAACAACATCAAATAATAACAACTATACAAGATCTACAAGATTTACACACACATCTTTCCTTTATCCACCTTATTCATCTTACGTTCAAGACTTTAGGTTATGTTCCTTAGTGTTCTAAATTTTTAACCATTAAATCACCTATTAACCACCATAAACAAGAACAAGATGGTGTTTTAGAGCACTTACTACTGGCACAAGGCTAGGGAAGAAACAAGGCGTAAAAGTGGTGGATAAAAGCAAACGGTTGAGGTTCTTCAACTTCCGAACGCACCGAGCCTCGTGAATCACCTTCTTACACCTTCAAGTGGACTTGGAATGGATGAACTTGGATTGAAGGTGGTGGTGGTGCCTTGGTGGTTCTCGGCCGAGGGTGTAGAGAGGAGGAGGGAGAGAGAGTGTGTGAAGGAATGAATTGTCGTGATCTCATGTGTTCTATTAATAACCATCTTCACACATTAACCCTTGGATATTATGTTCATGATTTAGAGACAAGATCAAATAAAATATGAAGTTGAAATCCCATGTGGGATTTTGGTCTCCCAACCGTCCAACATTGGGGGGGGGGGGGTCTTGGTTACATTTCAACTCCAAGTTACATAATCTAGTTACATGTTAAATGTTAGATTTAGTGTGTTAAGTAATATATAGTGTGTTAGGGTGTTCGGGGACCCTAACTAGCTTAGAAAAATAAAAACAATGCTTCTAGCATTATTTTGGTGTTCCGGGTAATATCCGGTTGTTCGATTAATTACCGGTTCGTTAAAGTGCTAAATTACACTTTTTAGTGTCTTTTAAGTACCTTTTTGTAGCACCTTCGATTCCCGACACTTAGGGAAGTATTCTGGATGATAAAACGACATTTCTGCATGATATTTATATGTCTAAAAGCTGATTAGAGCTGAATTTATTAAAATTCTGCACTTAAAGTGCGTTTCGGGTGCTTTTTAGTGCGTAATTTAGCTTCCGGATGGTATATATGTAAACCCTTGTATGTATTCTTGGGTTTTAATGTATTCTTGTTGTTGGACCTACACCTTGGCCTCAATTCTAATGTCTGACTGCTTTATGCAGTTTTGTTGACACAAAGTGTCTTACCGGTGAGTTTACTAGTATTTCTGACGCAACGCTCTCGTTTATGCATAAAGCAATATTTTGTAGTATAAAACGTGCATGAATTCACTTGTTTAGCATGTGTTCAGACATTGCTGACAATTAAGCACATTATTGCAGTCATTAAATAACAATTAAAGTGTACAGAAATTACCGGTTTGGTGCCAGTTGTCACAGTCTCCCCCCGTTAAAAGAATTTCGTCCCGAAATTCAGGCTGAACTAACTCTCGCTGGAGTCTTCTTGAATAGGTGGGGATACCTTTCTTTGAACTGGTCTTCACGTCCCATGTGTACTCGGGTCCGTGCTTAGAGTTCCAACGTACTTTGACAAGTTTAACAGTGCTCCTCCTGGTCTTGTTGACTTTCCAGTCGGTAACCTCAACGGGTTGTTCTGTAAATCGGAGGGCGTCATCAATATGAACTTCATCCACCGGGATGATCACGTTTTCTTGTGTTGGACTCTTCTTTAGATTGGATACATGGAACGTATCATGTACTCCATTAAGTTCTTCCGGTAATTCCAACTTGTATGCCACGGTACCAATTCTTTCCAAGATTCTGAATGGTCCGATGTATCGTGGATTCAGCTTTCCACGTTTTCCAAATCTTACTACGCCCTTCCAAGGTGAGACCTTTAACAACACTTTGTCTCCCACCTCGAATTCTACTGGTTTTCTTTTCAGATCAGCGTAGCTCTTTTGTCGATCTCGAGCCGCCTTAATGCGCTCTCGGATCTGCGCAATCTTGTCGGTTGTCTCTTGTACAAGTTCAGGACCAACCATACATTTATCTCCAGCATCTGCCCAACATAAGGGCGATCGGCACTTGCGGCCATACAGAGCTTCGAACGGTGCGGCTTTTATGCTCGTATGATAACTGTTATTGTAGGAAAACTCAACTAAAGGTAGATGAGTATCCCAGTTGCCGCCCAGATCCATGACACATGCGCGAAGCATATCTTCTAACGTTTGTATAGTCCGTTCGCTCTGGCTGTCTGTTTGTGGATGGAAGGCCGTGCTTAGATCTAATTGAGATCCAAAGGCTTCCTGAAATGATTGCCAGATTCTTGAGACAAAGCGTCCATCTCTGTCTGAAATAATTGAGATTGGCACTCCATGTCGTGCCACAATTTCTTTTAAGTATATCTCAGCAAACTTTCCAGTGCTGTCTTTTTCTCGAATCGGTAGGAAATGCGCAGATTTCGTTAATCGATCAACTATTACCCATATCATATCATGCCCTCTCGGGGTCCTGGGTAATTTCGTTATGAAGTCCATCGAGATTTGCTCCCACTTCCACATGGGTATCTCCGGTTGTTGTAGTAGGCCGGACGGTTTCTGATATTCAGCCTTAACCTTAGCACAGGTTAGGCATTTTCCAACATAAACAGCAACGTCGCTCTTGAGTCTCGGCCACCAATAATATTCTTTCAAGTCTTGATACATTTTGTCCGACCCTGGATGGATCGAGTATCTCGATTTATGCGCTTCATCAAGGATGACTTCTCGTATGCCACCATAGAGTGGAACCCAAATACGCTTCTTAAAGTATAAGGCTCCATCTTCATTTGGCACCATGTAATTCAGCATACCCCGGAGGTATTCAGCTTTATGGTTTTCCATCTTAAGGGCTTCTTGTTGTGCATCACGAATGCGTGTAGTGAGGTTCGTTCGTATGGTCATTTCCAATGCCCGAACCCTTAGGGTCTTAGCCCTTTCTTTTCGACTTAGTGTGTCTGCTACAACGTTTGCCTTTCCAGAATGGTACTTGATCTCACAGTCGTAATCATTTAGCAGCTCGACCCATCGCCGCTGGCGCATATTCAATTCCTTCTGATCAAATATGTGTTGTAAGCTTTTGTGATCTGTGAAAATTGTACATCGAGTACCATATAAATAATGTCGCCAGATCTTCAAGGCGAATACCACCGCTCCCAGCTCCAGGTCGTGAGTGGTGTAGTTTCTTTCATGTACCTTCAATTTTCTCGAAGCGTATGCGATGACTTTCTGGCGTTGCATGAGCACGCAACCCAAACCTTGTCGTGAAGCGTCGCAGTATACCACGAAGTCTTCTGTGCCTTCGGGTAAAGATAGTATCGGTGCATCGCATAGCTTGTTTTTAAGTAACTTGAAGGCTTCTTCTTGTTTGTGACCCCAGTCGTATCCCTTGCCTTTCTGAGTAAGGTACGTTAGCGGTTGGGCTATCTTTGAGAAATTCTCGATGAATCGCCGATAATAGCCCGCTAAGCCCAAAAATTGTCGAACTTCAGTTGGGGTCTTGGGAGCTTCCCAATTCTTTATTGCTTCGATCTTGGATGGGTCTACATGAATGCCCTTCTCATTCACAACGTGGCCAACAAATTGTACTTCGCGAATCCAGAATTCGCATTTTGAGAACTTCCCATAAAGTTTCTCTTTCTTCAGTAGTTCCAAGATGGTTCGGAGATGTTGCTCGTGCTCTTCTTTCGTTCACCAGTAAATCAGGATATCATCGATAAATACAATCACGAATTTATCGAGATATGGTTTGCATACACGGTTCATCAGGTCCATAAAGACCGTTGGTGCATTCGTCAGCCCAAATGGTATCACAAGGAATTCGTAATGCCCATATCGCATTCTGAAAGCAGTCTTTGGCACGCTTTCTTCTTGGATTCTTAGCTGATGGTATCCAGATCGAAGGTCGATCTTGGAATAGTAGCTTGATCCTTGCAATCGATCAAATAAGTCATCAATCCTTGGTAGTGGATACCGATTCTTGATCGTGAGCTTGTTCAGTTCTCTGTAATCGATACACATCCGCAGAGTTCCATCCTTTTTCTTCACGAACAATACTGGAGCTCCCCAGGGTGAGAAGCTTGGCCTTATGAATCCTTTATCCAACAACTCCTGGAGTTGTGTAGATAATTCCTGCATTTTGGATGGTGCAAGCCGATAGGGAGCCTTGGCTACAGGAGCGGCTCCTGGAACCAAGTCTATACGGAATTCGACTTGTCGTTGCGGAGGTAGTCCTGGTAGATCTTCGGGAAAAATATCAGGAAATTCCTTCACCACAGGAATGTCTTCGAGTTTCGGCTCCTCAGCCTTCTTATCTACCACGTGTGCTAGGAAGGCAACACATCCTTTCCTTAAGCACTTCTGTGCCTTCATGCAACTGATTATTCGAAGAGGTACGTCCCGTTTTTCTCCATGCACGATGAGAGTTTCACAATTCGCTAAAGGGATGCGAATGATTTTCTCATGACAAATAACCTGAGCTTTGTTCTTTGACAACCAGTCCATTCCGACTACTACATCGAAGCTACCCAATTGAATAGGTAAGAGGTCGATGTTAAATCTTTGTTCACCAAGTTCTAGTGTGCAGCCTCTAACAACTTCGCCCGATTCAACAAGTTTACCGTTGGCTAGTTCTATGGAATAAGGAATTTCTAATCTACTAGATTCTATTCCAAGCATGCGTTTAAATTCCACAGACATGAAGCTATAATCTGCGCCAGTGTCAAATAATATGGATGCAAAGTGATTGCTAATGACAAACGTACCGGTGACCACGTTAGGGTCCTCGCGTGCGTTCTTTGCTCCAATCACAAATGCTCGAGCCTGAGCATTGTTTCCCTTTGGGCAGTCCTTCATGAGATGATCATTGCTTCCGCAACTGAAGCATCCTTGGTTCCGCCCCTTCCCGTTACCATTCTTATTACCAGCACCATTTCCATTCCGGTTCTTTCCTTTTCCCCAACAGTCTTCTGTTTGATGACCCAATCTATCACATTTGTCGCACCTTGGAATGCGACAAGCTCCTTCATGATGATACTTACATTTTTGGCATTTAGGCATGGAGCCTTGGTATGCTTTGGTTGCAAGGGTCTTCGCCTCCTGAGGCGGGTTAGCGTCACGCTTCTTGTTGTTGAAACCTTTGTTGTTACGAGTTGGTTGATTCAGATTCGAATGCTTTCTCTTCTTGTCACCGCACGACTCAGCATATGTCTCGGTCTTCTCTGTTGGGTTCAGTGATAACTTCTTCATACGAACACAATCTTCAGTCAGGATGACAGCCAGAGTTACAGCCTCGGTGATCGTTTGAGGTTTGGCCGAAGTTACCATGCCACGAAACTTTGGGGCCAGTCCCCAAATGTAGCGTTCAACACGCTTAAATTCAGGAGTCACCATGTAAGGAAGCACTCTAGACAGATCATGGAACCTTCTAGTATAACCATTAATGTCAGCACCTTCCATAGTCAAGTGCCAGAACTCCGTTTCCAGTCTTTGGAGTTCAGCACGAGAGCAGTACTTCTCTCTCATTCTTTCCTTTAGTTCCTCCCAGGTTAGGCCATAAGCGGCATCATCGCCCAAGGTTTGGGCTTGCAAGTTCCACCAAGTCAGAGCTTCATCGACAAACAACCCAGTAGCAAAAGTGACTTGTTGATCCGCGGTACACTTGCTCATGCGGATAGTAGCTTCAGTCTTCTCCGTCCAGCATACAAATGCTACTGCACCTCCTGTGCCGTCATAGTTCATCGGCTTGCAGTCGAGAAACTGCTTGAAAGTGCAGCCTGGAATTGATTCAACCAATTCATATGTGAGAAATCGAAGAAATAATGAAACAAAGACCGTTCATAAATTTCTACATGCTTAGTACAATGTCTTAAGGTTACCTTAAGCTGCGTTTTCTCCAGATGAATCTCCATGCCCGTTACGTCTAGCATTGCTTGGTCCTCCACTGTCTTGAGTACGGTTCGCCTCATATTGGGCGATAGCAGTGGAGATCCTTTCTTCCAGTAGAGCGTTCAGCTCTTCAGCAGTTCTTGGCAGTGGGGGGGAGGAGGTTGATCATCATTGCGAGCATTCACAGCTTTCCTGGGTGCCATGTTCTGACAAAACATAACACAGCATGGGTAAACATTTGTTTGATATCGTCACACTAGACAGTAGTAGCATATATATATTCACATGTATATACCACATAAGTGACATCAAACAATTATTACTCTAGCAGAGTACTTAGTAGGCTTGCACTGAGGGAATCTACACGTGACAAGACCTGTTGTGGTTTCTGTGCACTGAATTCCATAATTATGTATGCATCCATAATTATGTAACTCCTTGCGCAGTCCGCACAGTTCGTTTCATCCTCGTATTTCTTCCTTCAGATAGGCCATCATTTTCAGGTAAAGTCACGTATACTTGTGACATTCTACTTCTAGTATATGTTAATTATCACACATAATTGCAAGTAAACATATGATATTCCTTCAGATAGGCCATCAATCGAATAAACATGAAGCGGCTTGACTAGACCACCAAAGGATCTTTTTAAGTAGATTAACGAACGATCTTTTTAACTAGATCAACACATGATCTTCTTAACTAGATCGTCGTACGATCTCCTTAAATTGACCACTTAAGGGATCTTTTCAATTATATCATCACATGATATTCCTAACCAGATTTTCAAATCAATCTGTTTAACTAGACCACTCAAGGGGTCCAATTATAGAATAGTACTTTATAATCCAAGGGACTTAACTACGACGTAGAAGTCCATTAAGGATTTAAGATAGTACCTTTTGATATCCTACTATGAATCCCTCATATAGAGATATGGAAGAATTCTATGAGGATTTGGATAAATCACATAAAATCGAGGAACATATAAGAAGACACATAAGCACATAATCACATAATTGATTTAACTTGATCTTCATTTTGTTAATTTTCTTGTTAGTTGAGCATACGAGTATTCAAAGCACACCAGGAATCCAATCCGCGAATTCCGTTTGGCACCTTAAATATTTTCAAGAATCTAACTATGAAGATAGGAATATCTTAATAGGAACTCGGCTTTGTCCTTATTGAATTGTAATGCACGTATTAAGGCATATGAATAATTCAATTAAGGGCTCCGATTTGAACGATCATCACCCACAAGGATCTAATTGTGAAGATAAAAAAATCCTATATGGATTTTGGAATTTGTTTAACGAGAGGCGTTTCGACACCTTGCACTAGGCGTGCTTAAGTCGATATACAAGGTAGAGAGTTCATAAGGTTGAGGTACTAGATATGCCAAGGTGACATATGAAGCAGAGTTTGAAGGTTGAGCAGCAGCAGGATTTGCAACAGCTTTGCTTTGGATTGCAAAGCGGCACATGTTAATCAAATGTCCCCATCGTCCACAGTGGGTACATTTGAAACAGGATATCTGATTTGGATGATGACGGTTGCATCGATTGCTCCAAGGAGCGGTTCCCTTGTATGGCTTCATCCCTGAGACGAGTCATGGTGATAGCTAAATCAACGGTCTTCGGGAGTACGACGCCTATTTATTGGGCAATTGTAGCACCTGGTCCGGACACTCGAGTCTTGTTGCGATGAAGGGGCATTATGAAGAAAATGGAAGACATGGGAGGAAACAAGGAAAATGAAAACAGAACGCATAAAAATTGCGATCATTTGTTTGTTACCTCGAACAAACAAACGACACGCAGTGACTGATCAAAGTAAATGGATCATTATAATGTATCACCGAAGACATGCTCACCTATAAGTGAACACTCTGTCACACCCCTTTCTGCGGCGGAAGCACGAGGTGTGATCATGAAAGGTTCTCATTGCATACGAAAGGCAAACATACTACATGCTCAAAAATAACTTCAAACATTACATTACTGAAAATATAAGTCAAGTGTTTACAACACGAGATAGCATATTGTCTTAAAAGTTACAACTTTATTTAACGATAAACATAGCGACATCCACGAGCATGAGTAAGACCACGCGCACATCCATCCTAGTTACCTGAAATACATGTGAGTTTTGGAAAAATGTCAACATAATGTTGGTGTGAATTCATGCTGTTTTTGTATTTCACGTTTGTATACTTTGTATGAAAACATAGTTTGTGTCGTGTATAATTCAAGTTTTCATATATAAATCAAGTATTCATGTGTACACCACGTACTCAAGTATAATTCAAGTTTACTTGTGTACCCACGTACGCAAGTATAAATCAAGTTTTAGTATGGTATGAATCTTATGTAAATAAAGTATTCCTGTAAGTATCAGGATTGTTAATGGGTTGCAAGGCCATTAACATGTGACACGACATATGAAGTCACCAACCTTAGGCATTTATGTAACACCCCGAAAACGGGTTTAGTAATCAAACCTCGTTAATAGTGATGGACGGGTAAAATGCCGTTAGTGGTAAAATTTAACTCGGTAAATATTAGGATTTAAATAAATAAACCTAATATTAATCAAAAAGGGGGAATAAATGCTTGAGAAAATAAAGTTACAAAAGGTCCGAATTAACGGGACTTAAAAATAAAACGGGTCATAACTTCCCCGGACCTACCAAGTAACTAGGAATAATAACCTAGTTAAATACATGCCTTAAAATAAAGAAGGAAACTTGGGTAATAACCCTTATTATAAGGTTACAAACTAGAGGGGCTAAAAGAGGAGGAATTAAAACTTGATTTTATTTAATTAAAACACTACACACACACTAGTGTGTGTGTGTGTGTGAAATCGATTAGGAGAAGAGCCAGGGGCTCAAACCCTAACTCATCTCAATCTCACCAAATTGAAGGGCAGAACTAGCTCAAATCAGATGCATGAACACGAATTCATGATCACCTAGTCATGGGGATTACAAGGTATGTCGAATTTTACGATTTGGTGATACTTTGAGATTATGATGAACAATCAAAAATCGAAATTCTGGAATGAATGTTGAATCTATGAGTGTTATTGTGATTATATCTTAGTTTAGAAACAAACCCTAGTAGAAAACTTGATGAATTGTTGTCAAAACTAGGGATTTGATAATTACCCTACTATGTGCTAAGTGGGTTTTGATTTTGTAGTGAAGATGATGATATGTTTATGCTAGAAATCATCATAGTTGATAGTAGAAACAAGGTACTTGAACAAATTAGGTGTTTGGGTACATAAATCATAATTGCTATGAAATGGGTTTAGTTGATTTGAAGAGATTAATGTTACATTGGTGTTTATAAACGCCATACTAACTCGTATGAATGAACTACTTGAACAAAATAGGGATTTTGTTAAGAGTTCATAATTGATTAGAAGTGAGTCTTGACACAAGAATTAAACTCGTGAATTATGATTGAGTTTAAAGAGAAAAATAGTCAAAGAATCATAAGGTGTGAAAGTCATGATTTGGGATGGCTAATCTAACAACCTTGTGAATAATGAATGATAGTTGGCGCTTAACGAGCTAGGTGGAAGCTTGATAAGTGAGCGGGTCAAACGAATCAAGTGAGAAGAAAGGCGTATTTGGGATGCAAGGTAAGTTAAAACTTACACCTTTTATTTGATATCTATTGGTTTTATAGATTTTGAATAATCAAAAGTCACATTTTGACTTATGATGTTTCGACCCGACGTGCGAGGTTCGAAACAAAAGACAATAATGATAAACCATGTTGAATGGTTAAAAAGAGCTAATAAGGTCATTTAGTCATGTAATGACTAATAAATAACGAGTTTTGAGTGATTTACCTTATAAGGTAAATCAATACAATTAATAAGGGTAAAACGGCAATGTAGTCACTCGTTGACGATAACCGTTAGTTTTGAAGGACACTTTATGGCGTAAGATATAAAGGGGTCAAAATAATCAAGAAATAAATTTATAAGTAAATTGACCGTAAGGTGTAAACCGGTACAAGTTATCTAGACGAGATGATAATAAATCCGTCTCGCAAAAGTAAATGGTCATATAGACCAAACGGGTCAAAAGGTGAAAATATCACCCTTTGACAATATCGGCTAATGTTTTGTCGAGTTGCATGATTACAGGAATAAATATCGATTGAATGTTGTCATCGCTATTACTTAGCGGCTACTAAGGCAAGGTATCAAAACGGGTCAATATATTGATTCGAGCCAAGTATGTATAATTGGTCAAATCATCATTAGAACTTGAAGTTCAATGAGGGCTAAACAAGTTAAAATGGACATTGGGTTATCTTTTAAGTAAACTGAATGATTTAAGTTATTGTCATTGTGTTTTAAAAACATGATGGCTATTTAAACAAGATCCTAGTTTAAAAAGTGGAATTTTGGTCAATTACGACATGAAAAGTCCTTTGTTGTAAAGAAAGGGTTTAAGATGACCAAAACGCCCTCGTAAGCAAAATCGAGTAAATAAACCTTAAGAGTCGTTTAAAAACAAGTTATATGATCAAGCAAATACTTTGAATAAGTATAAAGAATGAAAAGGGTAAATCTTGGGTCAAATGACTCAATATGGGTCTTTGCCGTAAAATGATAGTCCGAGGGATAAAACTCGGAATATATGTATCTCCATATTAAATCCACCACAAATATAGTTGTGGTGGAAGACTACTTGGTAAGAAATGTGAAAATATAAAGTTAGATACAAATGAAAGCGATTTTAGGCTCGAAAGTGCTTAAATACCCTTAACGGGTCAAAATAAGCATACGAGCGAAAACGGGTTTAAATTGTGTAATAAACCTATGATTAGAACCTAATATGGTAGGTAACATTAATTTGAAGAAGTGTATGTGATATAGGAATCAAACAAATACGTTTGTTTGATAAAATGCATAAACGGGTTAAAATTCGGTAAAAAGGTAACGAGTCAAAGGCTTAGAAGTCTCAAAATTTCTTATGTTGGATGTAGGATTTTAACTCCATAAGATGGAGGATTAAATTACGGACGCGTAGGAAAAAGAATCGGGTAAAACGGATCAATAACGAAGAAGTTATGGACGTTTCCGTAAAAACTGGCATAGCTGAACTGAGCTGCAGCCTGCTGGAAACTGGTCTCCCCCGCGTGGCACGAGGGAGCAACGTGGCGCCGTCGCGTGGCGCGACGGAGCCCTGTTTTGGCGAATTTTTTTTATTTTAATCAGTTTCGCTTCCCGGACTCGTTTAAATACGTTCTAAGTTACGTATGACTAATCCAACTCATGTTTTATGAGTTTCAGGTATTATTTTAGCACCGGCGGACGATCAAGCACAACGAAGAACCGAACACGATCAAGAAATAAGCTTCCGCACTATGTATCGTTGTTTTGTTAAATGACGAACTCAAACATGTTATTTTGTATAGTTTTAATTCTGTAAATAAAGTTTAATGAAACCCGTATTTTCAATGTATTGAAATTCTAATTACCCGTTTATTTTCGTAAATTATACGAAAATCGTAAAATAATAATAAGGGTGTTACAAGTTGGTAATCAGAGCTCAAGGTTGTTGACAAATGTGTTCGGTTCGAGGCTTGATCGCAAATCCGGTAAGTACATGTATGTTAATAGTTTAGCATGCTAAGGTGTTGTAAATAACACATAGGGCTATCGTGTGATACACGTTACCCCAATTAAAATGATTGATATAGTTGACGAAAATACGCGCGTTGACGCGTATATTAGAAAAAGCCTTGTATTATAATACGGGCGATTATTGAAGTTGACGTTACTAACTTTTGTGAATGTTTTAATTGAAGGACACTCGCGTTTGAAGACGACGAGAGTCAAACGAATTGTGGATATGATGATGGAACGGTCCGAAGTATGACAAGAGGAGCATGCTCACCGAGGACTAAATCGCGTAACGACCGCGAACAAGGTTAATGGCAAGGAACGCCCGTGGGGCAAACATTACCAGGTGCACATTTTAAATAACCGCACAAATAGTAATATGCAACAAATAAGTAGAAATTGAAAGTTGCATATGTAGATTAAAAACTTGGAAAACCCCGAATAGAAAATGTATTCGGGATATTGTTTCCAAGAGAAACAAATAGAGGCGTTACTTACATAGGGCGTGATGTGAAAACTATAAAAAGGTCATGTGTGTCATGTGTTAATTGTCACACCCCGACCGCGTAAAACAACAAAGCGCGGCGGAAAACGTCGGGGCGTGTTGCAACAGAATTATCGTTTCATAACCATGGATACAAAAGTGTTTCGTTTTATTGAATATTAAACATTATCATTGTCTTAAAATAGAACAAACAAGTTACATATCGACTAATATTGTTTTATGTCACTAAGGCCTTGTCCAGATCCTACGTGACGCATGCATCCTATCAAATCATCATCAAGCATCAATTCCTGAAACATATGTGAAAATACAGTCAGCAAAGAAATGCTGGCGAGTACATAGGTTTTATAGGAGTATTGGATTCATGGCTAGTTTAAATGTTGCAATACTTTATTAAAAACCTTGTTTTGAAAAGAGTAAAATATTACAACTTTATTAACCAACTCAAAACAAGCGGGTTATAGTTTATGAAACCTCGTAGCCATGATTCTTAACCCAAAAACCTTTGTTTTAGCAAAGCAAATTGTAAAACATCTCGTATTAACTCGTTAATAAAACTCGTATGTTACTTCGAAAACATCGTTGTGTGACATCGTTTCTCTATCGTTTACCCAAATCGTTTAACATTGTATCGTCCAAATCGTTTAGAAATCGTTTACATCGTCCAAATCGTTTAGAAATCGTTTACATCGTCCAAATCGTCCTCGTTTTAATTGTGAATAACTTATATATGGTCGTCTCGCTAATAACATTCAAACCTTCGTGACTCGTCCCTCATTTCTCGCATTAATAAACCACCATAGGGTAAATTAACAAATATCAGATTCAGTCACTACCCACAACCCCCACACATAACCATGGGTGTAGTAAGATAACGGGATTTGTCAGATCCTATGGTACCATAACCTAATACTGGTCGGCTTGATCATTGCTAATGAATGTCATTTGTTATGTAACCCAACCAACAAGTTCGTTCACATTATCGAAATCGTTATTAGTTTTGTATAAATCGTCTTAATCGTTTTTGAAACCATCGTTATAACATCGAAAGTCATTTAGTACATATGAATCACCCCAAAACAATTGAAAGCAGTAAAATAGGGGAACTATGTACTCACATGTAGTGCAAAGTATCCTCAGTCAATAGAACTTCAACAAACTCGAGCAAACCAGAGAAATCAAACAGTACCTAGTAATCGAATCACTAATCAAACAATAGACGCCTAAATTGGAAGATCGGACAGAATGAGGTCTTGTAAACCAAATGAGTGTTAGAACTCATGTGATATGGTTTAACAAAGCCTACATCCTAAATCGGAACCTAACCTAAGTGCTTTCGACCCATCGTGACCCATTAAGGTAACTTATGCTACTTTAACGTGTCGTGCGCGCAAAGCGCGTTCGAGACGTCTAACTAGTCCTATGACAAGTATTATATGCCTATACGTTTTTTATCATGTTGTATAATCAGTTATGTACAAAATTTTAAGTTACATAAGCTAAATTACCAATTATACATGAAAAGGGTATTTTGGTAATTTACCTAAGGCATATAAACTACCTATCATACAACTACTTAACGAAGCGACCATAAGGTATAACCTCGGAAGGTTATTCCCTATATACTATGGTCACCTAATGTATTTGGTCGGATCCTAATGATCGACCAAATGGGTCGGGTTCGAAGGTATAAGCGATTTATGAGATCGCTTACCCTTACGACCCTAGACAACGTGGTAATCAATAGGCATAGTCCCAAGGGACTATAACCAACGTGATTACACTCACGTTGCGAAGTTCAAATGAACTTCGCATTGACCATAAACTGGTCAACGCAGAAAGTCAAACAAAGTTTGACTTTCAGACTCGAAAAGACTCGAAAAGCAATAAAAGAACGAAGGAATACTTACGAAGGGTCCCCGAATGCTAATCTCGATTCAAGTAACTCAGGTATGAAACAATGGTTTCAACTTAGAGTTTCTCAAATCAAAATTCTAGTGGGTTTTGCAATTGAAGGCATGGGGTATTTATAGGATTTCCCGAACCGTTAGGATCGTTTCTTGGAAAAAGTGCTTCAATCTTGGCCATACACTTGCACCCATGGTATTGTAATACCATGTGCACATAAAACCAGCCCATAGTATTGCCCAAAACCATGTGCAAAGGTGGTATAGGCCAGATTCAATGTTTCTGCACAGAAAGTTTCAAAAATGGCAGATTTGGTCCCTGTAGTGTAATAAGGCCTTTTCCGACGTGTTTAAGGCCCGTGAACCCCATTTCAAAGCTCTAAAATGAAGTTAAAGTAAAGGGAACTTAAAATGTTCTCAAAAATATCTCGGATGTCGGTTCGTTTAGCCGTACGGTTGCGTTGTTCGGCTAATTAAGACGGAATGCGCATAAGCGCGAAAAACGATCCAAATGACGTGACGAATGGATTTTTCTTATGCCAAACACTAAAATAAAATATTTTAGTGCTTAGATAAATTTTTGGATGTCCGGATGTATTCATAACGTAAGATATGCGCGAAAGTGCAAACTTGTGCACTTTTTGACACTTTTAGTCCCTGAATGAGCATAAAGTTTATTTTAGCATACCGTACCCCTCAAAGCCTATTTCTAAGCTATGTAAAGGATATTTAGGGTATGTTTAACTTATTATCAAGTTCCGGAATGTTCGTTACTGTGTAAATCCTCATAGTTTCACAGTTTGACACAATTAGTCCCTGTGATCGAATAGACTTGTTTTCAAGACACCAAACCATTCAAACCTTATTTCTAAGTTATGTAAAGGTTATTTAAGGTATGTTAAGCCTAGGTCACTATCCCGGAGTGTTTGTTGCATTAAACTGGTTATATTTACGCATCTGTGCGCGTATAACCTTCCAGAAAGCGATTTAAAGCTTGAAATCGGAATTGAATCGAATTGTAAAATCACCAAACATAAACACACACATAAGGACATCAAAACACATATAATAACACCAAAGAACATTGTTTTATTAATAATCAACATTGTTTTACATCGTACATCGATTAAAGAGTACAGTTGTCACAGTCTCCCCTACTTCAGGAAATTTCGTCCCGAAATTTTAACTAGAGGAAGCTTGTGAAAACAAATGCGGATACTTCGTCTTCATCTGGTCCTCACGTTCCCAAGTAAACTCAGGACCACGTTTGGATTCCCAGCGAACTTTGACCAAATGAATCCGTTTGTTCTTCAACTGTTTGTATGTACGTTCCACTATCTCCACAGGTTTCTCAACAAAGTGCATCGTTTCATCGATTTGGATCTCGTCGAGAGGAATGTGAAGATCAGCGTCAATTAAACACTTTCGCAAATTGGACACGTGAAAAGTCGGGTGAACGTTTCCAAGCTCTGGAGGTAGCTCTAGTCGGTAGGCAACCTTTCCAATTCTTTCAACAATCTTAAATGGTCCAACATATCGTGGTGCAAGTTTTCCTTTCCTTCCAAATCTCACGACTCCCTTCCAAGGTGAAACCTTGAGTAGGACACGATCTCCGACTTGAAATTCTAAGGGCTTGCGTCGTAAATTCGCATATCTCTTTTGACGTAATCTAGCTGTCACAAGATTATTGCGGATTTTCTTGATCTTGTCTGTTGTTTCCAGAACGAGTTCAGGTCCAGTAAGCTGAGCTTCACCGGTCTCGTTCCAGCAGACAGGTGAACGACATTTTCGACTGTAGAGAGCTTCGAATGGTGCCATTTTAATACTAGTATGATAGCTATTGTTGTAAGAGAACTCGATCAGTGGCAGATTAGAATCCCAACTACCACCAAAGTCTATTACACATGCTCTAAGCATATCCTCCAAAGTTTGAATCGTTCTCTCAGATTGGCCATCAGTTTGGGGATGATAAGCAGTGCTTAGATTCAATTGGGTTCCCAAAGCAGATTGCATGGCCTTCCAGAAATGAGATGAAAATCGAGCATCACGATCAGAAATGATATCCAAAGGAACACCATGTCGTGACACAATCTCATCAACATAAATCTTTGCAAGTTTATCAGCAGATAGATCCTCGCGGATCGCAATAAAATGAGCTGACTTCGTTAATCGATCGACAACAACCCAAATAGCATCGTGACCTTTAGATGTACGCGGTAATTTAGTGATGAGATCCATCGTAATGTTCTCCCACTTCCAAACCGGTATCTCTGGCTGTACAAGCAAGCCAGAAGGTCGTTGATGTTCGGCCTTGACTTTGAGACAAGTTAGGCATTTTGATACATACAAGGCAACATCCTTCTTCATACCAGGCCACCAGCACGAAGTACGAAGATCCTTGTACATTTTATCAGCACCAGGATGGATAGAATATCGAGACTTATGAGATTCGTCCATTACCAAGGTGCGAAGATCGTCCTGATTCGGAATCCACAAACGATCCATGAAATAGAGCAAACCATCGTCTTTCGCTTCGAGTTTAAGCTTAAGCTGATGTGGTAATTCCGTACCTATCAAATTTTGTGAAACACAAAATTGCTGAGCCTGAAGAACACGAGTTTGAAGATCAGATAGAGTTTGAATAGAATGAAGCTTGACATGTTCTTTTCGACTAAGCGCATCAGCTACGACATTCGCCTTACCAGGATGGTAGCGAATCTCGCAATCATAGTCGTTCAAGAGTTCAACCCAACGTCGTTGCCTCATATTCAGCTCTTTCTGATTAAGAATATGCTGGAGACTTTTGTGGTCTATGAAAACCACACACTTCATTCCATAGAGGTAGTGTCTCCAGATTTTAAGCGCAAAAACCACAGCTCCTAACTCCAGATCATGAGTCGTGTAGTTCTTCTTGTGAATTTTCAGCTGTCTAGATGCATATGCAATAACTTTACCTCGTTGCATGAGGACGCAACCAAGGCCTAGTTTGGATGCATCGCAATAGACAACGAAATCATCGCTTCCCTCGGGCAGAGATAGAACAGGAGCATTACATAACTTCTGCTTTAGCGTTTGGAACGCTTCTTCTTGCTTGGGTCCCCACTCAAAAGGCTTCTTCTTCTGAGTCAAAGCAGTGAGTGGAACCGCAATCTTAGAGAAATTTGAAATAAATCGCCGATAATAACCAGCAAGACCAAGAAAAGATCGAATCTCTGTGGGCGTCGTCGGTGTATTCCAGTCCTTAATAGCAGCAATCTTGGATGGATCCACATGAATACCCTGCTCATTGACTATGTGACCCAAGAATTGAACTTCTTTAAGCCAGAATTCACACTTGGAGAATTTAGCAAAAAGTTGTTCCTTCTTCAGGAGTTCCAATGTTAAGCAAAGGTGTTGTTCGTGCTCGGCTCGAGACTTTGAATAAATCAAGATGTCATCAATAAAAACATTGACGAACTGATCCAAATAAGGCTTGCAGACCCTATTCATTAAGTCCATGAAAACAGCAGGAGCATTAGTCAAACCGAAAGGCATGACTGTGAACTCGAAATGCCCATATCTTGTGCGGAAAGCAGTTTTGGGAATATCTTCTTCGAGAACACGAAGTTGATGATACCCAGAACGCAGATCGATCTTGGAAAAACATGAAGCACCCTGCAGCTGGTCGAAGAGATCATCAATTCGAGGTAGGGGATATCGATTCTTGATGGTGAGCTTATTAAGCTCACGATAATCGATACACATTCGAAAAGATCCATCTTTCTTTTTCACGAAGAGGACAGGAGCTTCCCAAGGTGAAAAGCTTGGTCGAATGAATCCTTTATCAGATAACTCTTGAAGCTGCTTCGATAATTCTTGCATCTCAGATGGTGCAAGTCGATAAGGCGCTTTTGCAATCGGGTTGGCATTGGGTACAAGGTCAATATGAAACTCGACTTGACGAACTGGAGGCAAACCAGACAGTTCATTAGGAAACACCTCTGGATAATCCTGAACAATCGGAATATCCTGAATACTCTTGCTCTTGTCTTTCTCCTCGGTGACATGTGCCAGAAAAGCAACATATCCTTTTCGCAAATAACTTTGGGCCTTTGTACACGACATAAGCTTCAATCCACCAGATGGCTTCTCGCCACGAATCTCCAGAACATCGCCAGAAGACAAAGGAATACGAACAATCTTATCAAAACAAACCACCTCAGCATGGTGTTTGGTTAGCCAATCCATTCCAACGATAATATCGAAGCTTCCAAGTTGCATCGGTGTGAGGTCAATAGGAAAAAGATGGTTATCAAGGTTCAACTGAAAACCATGAATAACAGAATCGAGAATAAGAGGTTTACCAGTGGCAATTTCAACAGATAAGGGTTTCCTCAGTTTCGTTCTAGGTATCGCAAGCAAAGGCTCAAAAGACAATGAAACAAAACTTCTATCGGCACCGGAATAAAAAAGAATAGATGCAGGTCTATTGTTAACAAGAAACGTACCGTTAACCACTTCATTGTTGACCCTAGCTTCGTTTGTATTTAAATTGTACGCTCGACCACGAGCGGGGTTCACATTGACGTTTGCATTCGGGTTTGCGTTAGCATTCGCTAGCCTCGGACAGTTGTTGCGGAAGTGACCATACTCTCCACAATTAAAACATGAACCCGGTGGGAATCTCGCAGCATTCCCTTGACCCTGAGCTGGAACCTGAGCAACCTGATTTTGTCCAAAACAACAAACATTGGCCATATGCCCAAGTCTACCACACGTCGTGCATTGCCTGCAAGCTTGTTGTGCAACGTGATGACCGTTGCAACGAGCACAGTGAGGTGCGGTACCAGCGTATGCTTTCTTTGCAGGTGGCTGAGCCGGTGGGTTCTGCGGGTTCTGAGCAGTCTGGGCTGTAACAGCAAAATTTTGGGCACCCTTTCGCTTCTTCGATTTCTTCGACGTCTCTCCTTCCTTGCCCTTACCCTTTTTCTTGTTTTTCTCAGAATCAGTTGCCTTCTTTTTATCACCCTTGCGGGTGAGTTTACCCTTCCTGACTTGGGTCTCAGTCAGGGTAGCAGACAACTCTATTGCTTGGCGAAGGGTAGGAGGATTAACACCGGTCACAATCTCCAGAATAGAATCGGGTAGGCCATCGATATATCTCTCGATTGCTTTCTCAGGAGGGGTAACCATGGTGGGGCACAATAGGCTGAGTTCCTCAAAACGATTCGTGTATGCACGGTGTTCAGCCCCATCTTGCTTTAAGTCCTCAAACTCACGTTCCAAAATTCGAATTTCGTGACGGGGACAAAACTCCTTCATCATGAGAGCCCGAAGCTCTGCCCATGTTTGTGCTAATGCCACTTCGGCACCCCTGTCGCGCATAATACCATTCCACCAGGTAAGCGCTCGCTTCTCAAATACGCTTGAAGCAAATTCAACCTTCCGCGCATTCGGACACTGAACATGTCTGAATGTGTTCTCGATGCTCTCAAACCACTGTAGGAGCGCAGTTGCTCCTTGCGACCCATAAAAATTTTGTGGCTTCGCAGAATTGAAGTTCTTGAAATTACATTGTGCGTTATTGTTGTTGTTATTATTGTTGTTGTTGTTGTTGTTAAATATCTCGTGCACTTGGGTTACAACACCGGGAAGTACATTAGCCACTTGCTGAGAAACCAGGGCTGTGATTTCTTCAATAGTAAAAGTTCGAGGATCGCGTCGAGGAGGCATTGTCTAACAAGGAAACAAGAGAATCGAGTGAGGTTGAAATTTAGGAAAAACAAAAGAGGTATTGACAAAACACAAGGAAGGCGATCATTTTTTTGTTACCTCAAACAAACAAACGACACGCAGTGACTAATCAAAGTAAATAGATTAAAAATAATGTATAGCGAAGACATGCTCGCCTATAAGTGAACACTCATCCCAAGAATTCCCAGGTAAGCACAACTAGTCTCGCGTCTGATGAGATATATACGAAGTGCTTGCCTAGACAGAAAACCCAGAATACAGGCATTCACCCTTCCAGTTTGCACGTGTTCACATTATTTAAAACCCAAAACCTTGACGAGATTTTGAAAACTCAAAGGGGTTCAAAACCTTGTAATAAATTATTCAAAAACAGAAGATTGTTTTTCAAAAATCGTTTCGGAAAATTTGGTTTTTGTTTTGATAATCACCTAAGGATAGGTGATATGCATGTTTTAAGATCTAAACACAAGATAGCTTGTGTTAGGGTCCTAGAAAAGTTATAGTCTAGGTCAAAGAATTACTAATAACCTAATTCCCTATAACCATTGGCTCTGATACCAACTCTTCTGTCACACCCCGACCGCGTAAAACAACAAAGCGCGGCGGAAAACGTCGGGGCGTGTTGCAACAGAATTATCGTTTCATAACCATGGATACAAAAGTGTTTCGTTTTATTGAATATTAAACATTATCATTGTCTTAAAATAGAACAAACAAGTTACATATCGACTAATATTGTTTTATGTCACTAAGGCCTTGTCCAGATCCTACGTGACGCATGCATCCTATCAAATCATCATCAAGCATCAATTCCTGAAACATATGTGAAAATACAGTCAGCAAAGAAATGATGGCGAGTACATAGGTTTTATAGGAGTATTGGATTCATGGCTAGTTTAAATGTTGCAATACTTTATTAAAAACCTTGTTTTGAAAAGAGTAAAATATTACAACTTTATTAACCAACTCAAAACAAGCGGGTTATAGTTTATGAAACCTCGTAGCCATGATTCTTAACCCAAAAACCTTTGTTTTAGCAAAGCAAATTGTAAAACATCTCGTATTAACTCGTGAATAAAACTCGTATGTTACTTCGAAAACATCGTTGTGTGACATCGTTTCTCTCTCGTTTACCCAAATCGTTTAACATTGTATCGTCCAAATCGTTTAGAAATCGTTTACATCGTCCAAATCGTTTAGAAATCGTTTACATCGTCCAAATCGTCCTCGTTTTAATTGTGAATAACTTATATAGGATTTCCCGAACCGTTAGGATCGTTTCTTGGAAAAAGTGCTTCAATCTTGGCCATACACTTGCACCCATGGTATTGTAATACCATGTGCACATCAAACCAGCCCATAGTATTGCCCAAAACCATGTGCAAAGGTGGTATAGGCCAGATTCAATGTTTCTGCACAGAAAGTTTCAAAAATGGCAGATTTGGTCCCTGTAGTGTAATAAGGCCTTTTCCGACGCGTTTAAGGCCCGTTAACCCCATTTCAAAGCTCTAAAATGAAGTTAAAGTAAAGGGAACTTAAAATGTTCTCAAAAATATCTCGGATGTCGGTTCGTTTAGCCGTACGGTTGCGTTGTTCGGCTAATTACGACGGAATGCGCATAAGCGCGAAAAACGATCCAAATGACGTGACGAATGGATTTTTCTTATGCCAAACACTAAAATAAAATATTTTAGTGCTTACATAAATTTTTGGATGTCCGGATGTATTCATAACGTAAGATATGCGTGAAAGTGCAAACTTGTGCACTTTTTGACACTTTTAGTCCCTGAATGAGCATAAAGTTTATTTTAGCATACCGTACCCCTCAAAGCCTATTTCTAAGCTATGTAAAGGATATTTAGGGTATTTTTAACTTATGATCAAGTTCTGGAATGTTCGTTACTGTGTAAATCCTCATAGTTTCACAGGTTGACACAATTAGTCCCCGTGATCGAATAGACTTGTTTTCAACACACCAAACCATTAAAAACTTATTTCTAAGTTATGTAAAGGTTATTTAAGGTATGTTAAGACTATGTCACTATCCCGGAGTGTTTGTTGCATAAAACTGGTTATATTTACGCATCTGTGCGCGTATAACCTTCCAGAAAGCGATTTAAAGCTTGAAATCGTAATCGAATCGAATTGTAAAATCACCAAACATAAAAACACACATAAGGACATCAAAACACATATAATAACACCAAAGCACATTGTTTTATTAATAATCAACATTGTTTTACATTGTACATCGATTACAGAGTACAGTTGTCACAGTCTCCCCTACTTCAGGAAGTAGTGGCATATGATACCATGAACTTCTTATGGCGGACACGTTTACATCCGATGTAGTAAGGGCGGGGTGAATGGGACTAACTTAAAAGTACCCAAATGAATCAAATGAGCAAAATATTTGATAATAATGTAAAGGCACAGCCGGATGACGGAAGCGTATTACATTAGGATGATGAGCCCGAGTGAAGGGACAAAGATAAATGTAAAAGGATTAAGGTATGTAATTGGGAGGGGTGTGCTTACACTCGAACCCGGAGAATGCAAATATGACTCTTAACGGGCCGATTTTGTAAAACGCCAAATTTAAGAACAAAGTAGGAATATAAAAGTGAAACGAAGTCATAATGCATACCGTAAGGGTTGCAATAATAACGACTTCGGTAAAACACCCGGTTGGTGGGTAAGAATTTAAACGCATGCGTAGACTGAGAAACAGGAACGTGAAATAGAAAGTCAAAAGACTCGGAATATGAGTCATGACTAAAAGATGACAAGAATTTTCGCAAACATAAATTTTGGTAATTACATTCAACCATTTCAAAGTTGGACGGGTCAAGTAAAGAATGAAGTTTGACATTCATGAGTGATGAAAATTCACCTAAAAATAGTAAAACGAGTCAATTAAGGAATAACGCTTGATAAAATAGGAAAACGCAAACCGGTGAAACTGGAAAGCTAAAAACTATAAGATAGAAGGACCCGGGTAATGGGTTGTAAAGGAGTATAAGTATGAACCGGGTAACGGTAAGTTTAGGAAAAACTGACGCGTAAATAACGTCAGAAGTCATAAAGTCGGAGGATTAGTCCGGAAGTAAACAAATGAAGCCTTAGACTACGGTCAAGGTCAATTGAAGTTCAAGAGCGAAAATAAACGATTCCAAACATAATAAGAGATGCCTTGAAGCTATATATATATATATATATACATTTGAATATAGACAAGAATAAAAGATGATCTACGGGATCATCATAACCTACGGGATTAAACACAGTGTTAAGGTCTACGGGACCAAAAAGACCCTCGGGTCATAAAGAGAAGGAAACGAGTTGTTAATGTCTCACCTTAAAAAGGTGAAAAATTTAAAGAAATAGCCTATGAGGCTAAGTGAAAGAACCTACGGGTCAATAGTGTAAAGCAAGGGAACTAGTTATGATTCCCCGCGTAAAATGAGAACGGAAAATAATAAATTATGGGTTGTCAATTTCCTTAATATGAGTAATTGACATAGTTAAAAGGAAAAACGTTAAACTAAAATTCAGTTTTAGTAAGAAACAACGTTTTAACAAATATGAATACTATAAGACGAATTTGGAAATAACAAATATCAAAGAGTATGGGTCTTAACATCGATAGGTGCAAGACGATATATTCGAAAAAAATGGTATTTTCGAAAATGAAAGGTTGATATAAATTAAACATGATGTGACACGATCACGGTCAAGAAATGCAATGTGAAGTGGAATCACATTATCACCAAGCGAGTGGTAAAAAGCAACTGGACTAATAAGTCTAGTTAGTGAGACCGATTAAGGTCATTTAAGTAAGTTGGTTGCTTGTAAGCGGTGGATTCGGTATAACTGAACCGAATAAATGAATTTGAAAACAAAAGAAATTGTTGCTAAAAGTGAAAGATTTCACTAAAGACCTTTAAACGGGTCAAAGTAACAGATTCATAAGGAAATTCGATAGTATATGAAAGCGATGGATATCGCTAAGTTAACTAAACTAGTGGAAATAACGAGATTACGTTATTTCGAAGTTACACTATGTCGTATGAGATATGTAGACAATTAGTAACCAAAAAGATGTTACCGTACTTTTCGGGTAATACTAACGATTGGTTAAAAAGTATAAGTAATGTTTAAAATATTTCTCGGATCGAATACATTGAGTTTAAACTCAATGAATTATGTAAGAAAAGGTTTCGAGGACGAAACCTCTTTAAGGGGGGTAGACTTGTAACACCCCGAAAACGGGTTTAGTAATCAAACCTCGTTAATAGTGATGGACGGGTAAAATGCCGTTAGTGGTAAAATTTAACCCGGTAAATATTAGGATTTAAATAAATAAACCTAATATTAATAAAAAAAGGGGGAATAAATGCTTGAGAAAATAAAGTTACGAAAGGTCCGAATTAACGGGACTTAAAAATAAAACGGGTCATAACTTCCCCGGACCTACCAAGTAACTAGGAATAATAACCTAGTTAAATACATGCCTTAAAATAAAGAAGGAAACTTGGGTAATAACCCTTATTATAAGGTTACAAACTAGAGGGGCTAAAAGAGGAGGAATTAAAACTTGATTTTATTTAATTAAAACACTACACACACACTAGTGTGTGTGTGTGTGTGTGAAATCGATCAGGAGAAGAGCCAGGGGCTCAAACCCTAACTCATCTCAATCTCACCAAATTGAAGGGCAGAACTAGCTCAAATCAGATGCATGAACACGAATTCATGATCACCTAGTCATGGGGATTACAAGGTATGTCGAATTTTACGATTTGGTGATACTTTGAGATTATGATGAACAATCAAAAATCGAAATTCTGGAATGAATGTTGAATCTATGAGTGTTATTGTGATTTTATCTTAGTTTAGAAACAAACCCTAGTAGAAAACTTGATGAATTGTTGTCAAAACTAGGGATTTGATAATTACCCTACTATGTGCTAAGTGGGTTTTGATTTTGTAGTGAAGATGATGATATGTTTATGCTAGAAATCATCATAGTTGATAGTAGAAACAAGGTACTTGAACAAATTAGGTGTTTGGGTACATAAATCATAATTGCTATGAAATGGGTTTAGTTGATTTGAAGAGATTAATGTTACATTGGTGTTTATAAACGCCATACTAACTCGTATGAATGAACTACTTGAACAAAATAGGGATTTTGTTAAGAGTTCATAATTGATTAGAAGTGAGTCTTGACACAAGAATTAAACTCGTGAATTATGATTGAGTTTAAAGAGAAAAATAGTCAAAGAATCATAAGGTGTGAAAGTCATGATTTGGGATGGCTAATCTAACAACCTTGTGAATAATGAATGATAGTTGGCGCTTAACGAGCTAGGTGGAAGCTTGATAAGTGAGCGGGTCAAACGAATCAAGTGAGAAGAAAGGCGAATTCGGGATGCAAGGTAAGTTAAAACTTACACCTTTTATTTGATATCTATTGGTTTTATAAATTTTGAATAATCAAAAGTCACATTTTGACTTATGATGTTTCGACCCGACGTGCGAGGTTCGAAACAAAAGACAATAATGATAAACCATGTTGAATGGTTAAAAAGAGCTAATAAGGTCATTTAGTCATGTAATGACTAATAAATAACGAGTTTTGAGTGATTTACCTTATAAGGTAAATCAATACAATTAATAAGGGTAAAACGGCAATGTAGTCACTCGTTGACGATAACCGTTAGTTTTGAAGGACACTTTATGGCGTAAGATATAAAGGGGTCAAAATAATCAAGAAATAAATTTATAAGTAAATTGACCGTAAGGTGTAAACCGGTACAAGTTATGTAGACGAGATGATAATAAATCCATCTCGCAAAAGTAAATGGTCATATAGACCAAACGGGTCAAAAGGTGAAAATATCACCCTTTGACAATATCGGCTAATGTTTTGTCGAGTTGCATGATTACAGGAATAAATATCGATTGAATGTTGTCATCGCTATTACTTAGCGGCTACTAAGGCAAGGTATCAAAACGGGTCAATATATTGATTCGATCCAGGTATGTATAATTGGTCAAATCATCATTAGAACTTGAAGTTCAATGAGGGCTAAACAAGTTAAAATGGACATTGGGTTATCTTTTAAGTAAACTGAATGATTTAAGTTATTGTCATTGTGTTTTAAAAACATGATGGCTATTTAAACAAGATCCTAGTTTAAAAAGTGGAATTTTGGTCAATTACGACATGAAAAGTCCTTTGCTGTAAAGAAAGGGTTTAAGATGACCAAAACGCCCTCGTAAGCAAAATCGAGTAAATGAACCTTAAGAGTCGTTTAAAAACAAGTTATATGATCAAGCAAATACTTTGAATAAGTATAAAGAATGAAAAGGGTAAATCTTGGGTCAAATGACTCAATATGGGTCTTTGCCGTAAAATGATAGTCCGAGGGATAAAACTCGGAATATATGTATCTCCATATTAAATCCACCACAAATATAGTTGTGGTGGAAGACTACTTGGTAAGAAATGTGAAAATATAAAGTTAGATACAAATGAAAGCGATTTTAGGCTTGAAAGTGCTTAAATACCCTTAACGGGTCAAAATAAGCATACGAGCGAAAACGGGTTTAAATTGTGTAATAAACCTATGATTAGAACCTAATATGGTAGGTAACATTAATTTGAAGAAGTGTATGTGATATAGGAATCAAACAAATACGTTTGTTTGATAAAATGCATAAACGGGTTAAAATTCGGTAAAAAGGTAACGAGTCAAAGGCTTAGAAGTCTCAAAATTTCTTATGTTGGATGTAGGATTTTAACTCCATAAGATGGAGGATTAAATTACGGACACGTAGGAAAAAGAATCGGGTAAAACGGATTAATAACGAAGAAGTTATGGACGTTTCCCTAAAAACTGGCATAGCTGAACTGAGCTGCAGCCTGCTGGAAACTGGTCTCCCCCGCGTGGCGCGAGGGAGCAACGTGGCGCCGTCACGTGGCTCGGCGGAGCCCTGTTTTGGCGAATTTTTTTTATTTTAATCAGTTTCGCTTCCCGGACTCGTTTAAATACGTTCTAAGTTACGTATGACTAATCCAACTCATGTTTTATGAGTTTCAGGTATTATTTTAGCACCGGCGGACGATCAAGCACAATGAAGAACCGAACACGATCAAGAAATAAGCTTCCGCACTATGTATCGTTGTTTTGTTAAATGACGAACTCAAACATGTTATTTTGTATAGTTTTAATTCTGTAAATAAAGTTTAATGAAACACGTATTTTCAATGTATTGAAATTCTAATTACCCGTTTATTTTTGTAAATTATACGAAAATCGTTAAATAATAATAAGGGTGTTACAAGTTGGTAATCAGAGCTCAAGGTTGTTGACAAATGTGTTCGGTTCAAGGCTTGATCGCAAATCCGGTAAGTACATGTATGTTAATAGTTTAGCATGCTAAGGTGTTGTAAACAACACATAGGGCTATCGTGTGATACACGTTACCCCAATTAAAATGATTGATATAGTTGACGAAAATACGCGCGTTGACGCGTATAGTAGAAAAAGCCTTGTATTATAATACGGGCGATTATTGAAGTTGACGTTACTAACTTTTGTGAATGTTTTAATTGATGGACACTCGCGTTTGAAGACGACGAGAGTCAAACGAATTGTGGATATGATGATGGAACGGTCCGAAGTATGACAAGAGGAGCATGCTCACCGAGGACTAAATCGCGTAACGACCGCGAACAAGGTTAATGGCAAGGAACGCCCGTCGGGGCAAACATTACCAGGTGCACATTTTAAATAACCGCACAAATAGTAATATGCAACAAATAAGTAGAAATTGAAAGTTGCATATGTAGATTAAAAACTTGGAAAAACCCGAATAGAAAATGTATTCGGGATATTGTTTCCAAGAGAAATAAATAGAGGCGTTACTTACATAGGGCGTGATGTGAAAACTATAAAAAGGTCATGTGTGTCATGTGTTAATCGCTTACTCTGGCCAAGTAAGTAGTGGCATATGATACCATGAACTTCTTATGGCGGACAAGTTTACATCCGATGTAGTAAGGGCGGGGTGAATGGGACTAACTTAAAAGTACCCAAATGAATCAAATGAGCAAAATATTTGATAATAATGTAAACGCACAGCCGGGTGACGGAAGCGTATTACATTAGGATGATGAGCCCGAGTGAAGGGACAAAGATAAATGTAAAAGGATTAAGGTATGCAATTGGGAGGGGTGTGCTTACACTCGAACCCGGAGAATGCAAATATGACTCTTAACGGGCCGATTTTGTAAAACGCCAAATTTAAGAACAAAGTAGGAATATAAAAGTGAAACGAAGTCATAATGCATACCGTAAGGGTTGCAATAATAACGACTTCGGTAAAACACCCGGTTGGTGGGTAAGAATTTAAACGCATGCGTAGAGTGAGAAACAGGAACGTGAAATAGAAAGTCAAAAGACTCGGAATATGAGTCATGACTAAAAGATGACAAGAATTTTCGCAAACATAAATTTTGGTAATTACGTTCAACCATTTCAAAGTTGGACGGGTCAAGTAAAGAATGAAGTTTGACATTCATGAGTGATGAAAATTCACCCAAAAAGAGTCAAACGAGTCAATTAACGAATAACGCTTGATAAAATAGGAAAACGCAAACCGGTGAAACTGGAAAGCTAAAAACAATAAGATAGAAGGACCCGGGTAATGGGTTGTAAAGGAGTATAAGTATGAACCGGGTAACGGTAAGTTTAGGACAAACTGACGCGTAAATAACGTCAGAAGTTATAAAGTCAGAGGATTAGTCCAGAAGAAAACAAATGAAGCCTTAGACTACGGTCAAGGTCAATTGAAGTTCAAGAGCGAAAATAAACGATTCCAAACATAATAAGAGATGCCTTGAAGCTATATATATATATATATATATATACATTTGAATATAGACAAGAATAAAAGATGATCTACGGGATCATCATAACCTACGGGATTAAACACAGTGTTAAGGTCTACGGGACCAAAAAGACCCTCGGGTCATAAAGAGAAGGAAACGAGTTGTTAATGTCTCACCTTAAAAAGGTGAAAATTTTAAAGAAATAGCCTATGAGGCTAAGTGAAAGAACCTACGGGTCAATAGTGTAAAGCAAGGGAACTAGTTATGATTCCCCGCGTAAAATGAGAACGGAAAAGAATAAATTATGGGTTGTCAATTTCCTTAATATGAATAATTGACATAGTTAAAAGGAAAAACGTTAAACTAAAATTCAGTTTTAGTAAGAAACAACGTTTTAACAAATATGAATACTATAAGACGAATTTGGAAATAACAAATATCAAAGAGTATGGGTCTTAACATCGATAGGTGCAAGACGATATATTCGAAAAAAGTGGTATCTTCGAAAATGAAAGGTTGATATAAATTAAACATGACGTGACACGATCACGGTCAAGAAATGCAATGTGAAGTGGAATCACATTATCACCAAGCGAGCGGTAAAAAGCAACTGGACTAATAAGTCTAGTTAGTGAGACCGATTAAGGTCATTTAAGTAAGTTGGTTGCTTGTAAGCGGTGGATTCGGTATAACTGAACCGAATAAATGAATTTGAAAACAAAAGAAATTGTTGCTAAAAGTGAAAGATTTCACTAAAGACCTTTAAACGGGTCAAAGTAACAGATTCATAAGGAAATTCGATAGTATATGAAAGCGATGGATATCGCTAAGTTAACTAAACTAGTGGAAATAACGAGATTACGTTATTTCGAAGTTACACTATGTCGTATGAGATATGTAGACAATTAGTAACCAAAAAGATGTTACCGTACTTTTCGGGTAATACTAACGATTGGTTAAAAAGTATAAGTAATGTTTAAAATATTTCTCGGATCGAATACATTGAGTTTAAACTCAATGAATTATGTAAGAAAAGGTTTCGAGGACGAAACCTCTTTAAGGGGGGTAGACTTGTAACACCCCGAAAACGGGTTTAGTAATCAAACCTCGTTAATAGTGATGGACGGGTAAAATGCCGTTAGTGGTAAAATTTAACCCGGTAAATATTAGGATTTAAATAAATAAACCTAATATTAATAAAAAAGGGGGAATAAATGCTTGAGAAAATAAAGTTACGAAAGGTCCGAATTAACGGGACTTAAAAATAAAACGGGTCATAACTTCCCCGGACCTACCAAGTAACTAGGAATAATAACCTAGTTAAATACATGCCTTAAAATAAAGAAGGAAACTTGGGTAATAACCCTTATTATAAGGTTACAAACTAGAGGGGCTAAAAGAGGAGGAATTAAAACTTGATTTTATTTAATTAAAACACTACACACACACTAGTGTGTGTGTGTGTGTGAAATCGATCAGGAGAAGAGCCAGGGGCTCAAACCCTAACTCATCTCAATCTCACCAAATTGAAGGGCAGAACTAGCTCAAATCAGATGCATGAACACGAATTCATGATCACCTAGTCATGGGGATTACAAGGTATGTCGAATTTTACGATTTGGTGATACTTTGAGATTATGATGAACAATCAAAAATCGAAATTCTGGAATGAATGTTGAATCTATGAGTGTTATTGTGATTTTATCTTAGTTTAGAAACAAACCCTAGTAGAAAACTTGATGAATTGTTGTCAAAACTAGGGATTTGATAATTACCCTACTAACTATTATGTGCTAAGTGGGTTTTGATTTTGTAGTGAAGATGATGATATGTTTATGCTAGAAATCATCATAGTTGATAGTAGAAACAAGGTACTTGAACAAATTAGGTGTTTGGGTACATAAATCATAATTGCTATGAAATGGGTTTAGTTGATTTGAAGAGATTAATGTTACATTGGTGTTTATAAACGCCATACTAACTCGTATGAATGAACTACTTGAACAAAATAGGGATTTTGTTAAGAGTTCATAATTGATTAGAAGTGAGTCTTGACACAAGAATTAAACTCGTGAATTATGATTGAGTTTAAAGAGAAAAATAGTCAAAGAATCATAAGGTGTGAAAGTCATGATTTGGGATGGCTAATCTAACAACCTTGTGAATAATGAATGATAGTTGGCGCTTAACGAGCTAGGTGGAAGCTTGATAAGTGAGCGGGTCAAACGAATCAAGTGAGAAGAAAGGCGAATTCGGGATGCAAGGTAAGTTAAAACTTACACCTTTTATTTGATATCTATTGGTTTTATAGATTTTGAATAATCAAAAGTCACATTTTGACTTATGATGTTTCGACCCGACGTGCGAGGTTCGAAACAAAAGACAATAATGATAAACCATGTTGAATGGTTAAAAAGAGCTAATAAGGTCATTTAGTCATGTAATGACTAATAAATAACGAGTTTTGAGTGATTTACCTTATAAGGTAAATCAATACAATTAATAAGGGTAAAACGGCAATGTAGTCACTCGTTGACGATAACCGTTAGTTTTGAAGGACACTTTATGGCGTAAGATATAAAGGGGTCAAAATAATCAAGAAATAAATTTATAAGTAAATTGACCGTAAGGTGTAAACCGGTACAAGTTATGTAGACGAGATGATAATAAATCCATCTCGCAAAAGTAAATGGTCATATAGACCAAACTGGTCAAAAGGTGAAAATATCACCCTTTGACAATATCGGCTAATGTTTTGTCGAGTTGCATGATTACAGGAATAAATATCGATTGAATGTTGTCATCGCTATTACTTAGCGGCTACTAAGGCAAGGTATCAAAACGGGTCAATATATTGATTCGATCCAGGTATGTATAATTGGTCAAATCATCATTAGAACTTGAAGTTCAATGAGGGCTAAACAAGTTAAAATGGACATTGGGTTATCTTTTAAGTAAACTGAATGATTTAAGTTATTGTCATTGTGTTTTAAAAACATGATGGCTATTTAAACAAGATCCTAGTTTAAAAAGTGGAATTTTGGTCAATTACGACATGAAAAGTCCTTTGTTGTAAAGAAAGGGTTTAAGATGACCAAAACGCCCTCGTAAGCAAAATCGAGTAAATGAACCTTAAGAGTCGTTTAAAAACAAGTTATATGATCAAGCAAATACTTTGAATAAGTATAAAGAATGAAAAGGGTAAATCTTGGGTCAAATGACTCAATATGGGTCTTTGCCGTAAAATGATAGTCCGAGGGATAAAACTCGGAATATATGTATCTCCATATTAAATCCACCACAAATATAGTTTTGGTGGAAGACTACTTGGTAAGAAATGTGAAAATATAAAGTTAGATACAAATGAAAGCGATTTTAGGCTCGAAAGTGCTTAAATACCCTTAACGGGTCAAAATAAGCATACGAGCGAAAACGGGTTTAAATTGTGTAATAAACATATGATTAGAACCTAATATGGTAGGTAACATCAATTTGAAGAAGTGTATGTGATATAGGAATCAAACAAATACGTTTGTTTGATAAAATGCATAAACGGGTTAAAATTCGGTAAAAAGGTAACGAGTCAAAGGCTTAGAAGTCTCAAAATTTCTTATGTTGGATGTAGGATTTTAACTCCATAAGATGGAGGATTAAATTACGGACGCGTAGGAAAAAGAATCGGGTAAAACGGATCAATAACGAAGAAGTTATGGACGTTTCCGTAAAAACTGGCATAGCTGAACTGAGCTGCAGCCTGCTGGTAACTGGTCTCCCCCGCGTGGCGCGAGGGAGCAACGTGGCGCCGTCGCGTGGCGCGACGGAGCCCTGTTTTGGCGAATTTTTTTTTATTTTAATCAGTTTCGCTTCCCGGACTCGTTTAAATACGTTCTAAGTTACGTATGACTAATCCAACTCATGTTTTATGAGTTTCAGGTATTATTTTAGCACCGGCGGACGATCAAGCACAACGAAGAACCGAACACGATCAAGAAATAAGCTTCTGCACTATGTATCGTTGTTTTGTTAAATGACAAACTCAAACATGTTATTTTGTATAGTTTTAATTCTGTAAATAAAGTTTAATGAAACCCGTATTTTCAATGTATTGAAATTCTAATTACCCGTTTATTTTCGTAAATTATACGAAAATCGTTAAATAATAATAAGGGTGTTACAAGTTGGTAATCAGAGCTCAAGGTTGTTGACAAATGTGTTCGGTTCGAGGTTTGATCGCAAATCCGGTAAGTACATGTATGTTAATAGTTTAGCATGCTAAGGTGTTGTAAACAACACATAGGGCTATCGTGTGATACACGTTACCCCAATTAAAATGATTGATATAGTTGACGAAAATACGCGGGTTGACCCGTATAATAGAAAAAGCCTTGTATTATAATACGAGCGATTATTGAAGTTGACGTTACTAACTTTTGTGAATGTTTTAATTGAAGGACACTCGCGTTTGAAGACGACGAGAGTCAAACGAATTGTGGATATGATGATGGAACGGTCCGAAGTATGACAAGAGGAGCTTGCTCACCGAGGACTAAATCGCGTAACGACCGCGAACAAGGTTAATGGCAAGGAACGCCCGTCGGGGCAAACATTACCAGGTGCACATTTTAAATAACCGCACAAATAGTAATATGCAACAAATAAGTAGAAATTGAAAGTTGCATATGTAGATTAAAAACTTGGAAAAACCCGAATAGAAAATGTATTCGGGATATTGTTTCCAAGAGAAACAAATAGAGGCGTTACTTACATAGGGCGTGATGTGAAAACTATAAAAAGGTCATGTGTGTCATGTGTTAATCGCTTACTCTGGCCAAGTAAGTAGTGGCATATGATACCATGAACTTCTTATGGCGGACACGTTTACATCCGATGTAGTAAGGGCGGGGTGAATGGGACTAACTTAAAAGTACCCAAATGAATCAAATGAGCAAAATATTTGATAATAATGTAAACGCACAGCCGGGTGACGGAAGCGTATTACATTAGGATGATGAGCCCGAGTGAAGGGACAAAGATAAATGTAAAAGGATTAAGGTATGCAATTGGGAGGGGTGTGCTTACACTCGAACCCGGATTATGCAAATATGACTCTTAACGGGCCGATTTTGTAAAACGCCAAATTTAAGAACAAAGTAGGAATATAAAAGTGAAACGAAGTCATAATGCATACCGTAAGGGTTGCAATAATAACGACTTCGGTAAAACACCCGGTTGGTGGGTAAGAATTTAAATGCATGCGTAGACTGAGAAACAGGAACGTGAAATAGAAAGTCAAAAGACTCGGAATATGAGTCATGACTAAAAGATGACAAGAATTTTCGCAAACATAAATTTTGGTAATTACGTTCAACCATTTCAAAGTTGGACGGGTCAAGTAAAGAATGAAGTTTGACATTCATGAGTGATGAAAATTCACCCAAAAAGAGTCAAACGAGTCAATTAAGGAATAACGCTTGATAAAATAGGAAAACGCAAACCGGTGAAACTGGAAAGCTAAAAACAATAAGATAGAAGGACCCGGGTAATGGGTTGTAAAGGAGTATAAGTATGAACCGGGTAACGGTAAGTTTAGGACAAACTGACGCGTAAATAACGTCAGAAGTCATAAAGTCGGAGGATTAGTCCGGAAGTAAACAAATGAAGCCTTAGACTACGGTCAAGGTCAATTGAAGTTCAAGAGCGAAAATAAACGATTCCAAACATAATAAGAGATGCCTTGAAGCTATATATATATATATATATATATATATATATATACATTTGAATATAGACAAGAATAAAAGATGATCTACGGGATCATCATAACCTACGGGATTAAACACAGTGTTAAGGTCTACGGGACCAAAAAGACCCTCGAGTCATAAAGAGAAGGAAACGAGTTGTTAATGTCTCACCTTAAAAAGGTGAAAAATTTAAAGAAATAGCCTATGAGGCTAAGTGAAAGAACCTACGGGTCAATAGTGTAAAGCAAGGGAACTAGTTATGATTCCCCGCGTAAAATGAGAACGGAAAAGAATAAATTATGGGTTGTCAATTTCCTTAATATGAGTAATTGACATAGTTAAAAGGAAAAACGTTAAACTAAAATTCAGTTTTAGTAAGAAACAACGTTTTAACAAATATGAATACTATAAGACGAATTTATAAATAACAAATATCAAAGAGTATGGGTCTTAACATCGATAGGTGCAAGACGATATATTCGAAAAAAGTGGTATTTTTGAAAATGAAAGGTTGATATAAATTAAACATGACGTGACACGATCACGGTCAAGAAATGCAATGTGAAGTGGAATCACATTATCACCAAGCGAGCGGTAAAAAGCAACTGGACTAATAAGTCTAGTTAGTGAGACCGATTAAGGTCATTTAAGTAAGTTGGTTGCTTGTAAGCGGTGGATTCGGTATAACTGAACCGAATAAATGAATTTGAAAACAAAAGAAATTGTTGCTAAAAGTGAAAGATTTCACTAAAGACCTTTAAACGGGTCAAAGTAACGGATTCATAAGGAAATTTGATAGTATATGAAAGCGATGGATATCGCTAAGTTAACTAAACTAGTGGAAATAACGAGATTACGTTATTTCGAAGTTACACTTTGTCGTATGAGATATGTAGACAATTAGTAACCAAAAAGATGTTACCGTACTTTTCGGGTAATACTAACGATTGGTTAAAAAGTATAAGTAATGTTTAAAATATTTCTCGGATCGAATACATTGAGTTTAAACTCAATGAATTATGTAAGAAAAGGTTTCGAGGACGAAACCTCTTTAAGGGGGGTAGACTTGTAACACCCCGAAAACGGGTTTAGTAATCAAACCTCGTTAATAGTGATGGACGGGTAAAATGCCGTTAGTGGTAAAATTTAACCCGGTAAATATTAGGATTTAAATAAATAAACCTAATATTAATCAAAAAGGGGGAATAAATGCTTGAGAAAATAAAGTTACGAAAGGTCCGAATTAACGGGACTTAAAAATAAAACGGGGCATAACTTCCCCGGACCTACCAAGTAACTAGGAATAATAACCTAGTTAAATACATGCCTTAAAATAAAGAAGGAAACTTGGGTAATAACCCTTATTATAAGGTTACAAACTAGAGGGGCTAAAAGAGGAGGAATTAAAACTTGATTTTATTTAATTAAAACACTACACACACACTAGTGTGTGTGTGTGTGTGAAATCGATCAGGAGAAGAGCCAGGGGCTCAAACCCTAACTCATCTCAATCTCACCAAATTGAAGGGCAGAACTAGCTCAAATCAGATGCATGAACACGAATTCATGATCACCTAGTCATGGGGATTACAAGGTATGTCGAATTTTACGATTTGGTGATACTTTGAGATTATGATGAACAATCAAAAATCGAAATTCTGGAATGAATGTTGAATCTATGAGTGTTATTGTGATTATATCTTAGTTTAGAAACAAACCCTAGTAGAAAACTTGATGAATTGTTGTCAAAACTAGGGATTTGATAATTACCCTACTAACTACTATGTGCTAAGTGGGTTTTGATTTTGTAGTGAAGATGATGATATGTTTATGCTAGAAATCATCATAGTTGATAGTAGAAACAAGGTACTTGAACAAATTATGTGTTTGGGTACATAAATCATAATTGCTATGAAATGGGTTTAGTTGATTTGAAGAGATTAATGTTACATTGGTGTTTATAAACGCCATACTAACTCGTATGAATGAACTACTTGAACAAAATAGGGATTTTGTTAAGAGTTCATAATTGATTAGAAGTGAGTCTTGACACAAGAATTAAACTCGTGAATTATGATTGAGTTTAAAGAGAAAAATAGTCAAAGAATCATAAGGTGTGAAAGTCATGATTTGGGATGGCTAATCTAACAACCTTGTGAATAATGAATGATAGTTGGCGCTTAACGAGCTAGGTGGAAGCTTGATAAGTGAGCGGGTCAAACGAATCAAGTGAGAAGAAAGGCGTATTCGGGATGCAAGGTAAGTTAAAACTTACACCTTTTATTTGATATCTATTGGTTTTATAGATTTTGAATAATCAAAAGTCACATTTTGACTTATGATGTTTCGACCCGACGTGCGAGGTTCGAAACAAAAGACAATAATGATAAACCATGTTGAATGGTTAAAAAGAGCTAATAAGGTCATTTAGTCATGTAATGACTAATAAATAACGAGTTTTGAGTGATTTACCTTATAAGGTAAATCAATACAATTAATAAGGGTAAAACGGCAATGTAGTCACTCGTTGACGATAACCGTTAGTTTTGAAGGACACTTTATGGCGTAAGATATAAAGGGGTCAAAATAATCAAGAAATAAATTTATAAGTAAATTGACCGTAAGGTGTAAACCGGTACAAGTTATGTAGACGAGATGATAATAAATCCATCTCGCAAAAGTAAATGGTCATATAGACCAAACGGGTCAAAAGGTGAAAATATCACCCTTTGACAATATCGGCTAATGTTTTGTCGAGTTGCATGATTACAGGAATAAATATCGATTGAATGTTGTCATCGCTATTACTTAGCGGCTACTAAGGCAAGGTATCAAAACGGGTCAATATATTGATTCGATCCAGGTATGTATAATTGGTCAAATCATCATTAGAACTTGAAGTTCAATGAGGGCTAAACAAGTTAAAATGGACATTGGGTTATCTTTTAAGTAAACTGAATGATTTAAGTTATTGTCATTGTGTTTTAAAAACATGATGGCTATTTAAACAAGATCCTAGTTTAAAAAGTGGAATTTTGGTCAATTACGACATGAAAAGTCCTTTGTTGTAAAGAAAGGGTTTAAGATGACCAAAACGCCCTCGTAAGCAAAATCGAGTAAATGAACCTTAAGAGTCGTTTAAAAACAAGTTATATGATCAAGCAAATACTTTGAATAAGTATAAAGAATGAAAAGGGTAAATCTTGGGTCAAATGACTCAATATGGGTCTTTGCCGTAAAATGATAGTCCGAGGGATAAAACTCGGAATATATGTATCTCCATATTAAATCCACCACAAATATAGTTGTGGTGGAAGACTACTTGGTAAGAAATGTGAAAATATAAAGTTAGATACAAATGAAAGCGATTTTAGGCTCGAAAGTGCTTAAATACCCTTAACGGGTCAAAATAAGCATACGAGCGAAAACGGGTTTAAATTGTGTAATAAACCTATGATTAGAACCTAATATGGTAGGTAACATTAATTTGAAGAAGTGTATGTGATATAGGAATCAAACAAATACGTTTGTTTGATAAAATGCATAAACGGGTTAAAGTTCGGTAAAAAGGTAACGATTCAAAGGCTTAGAAGTCTCAAAATTTCTTATGTTGGATGTAGGTTTTAGCTCCATAAGATGGAGGATTAAATTACGGACGCGTAGGAAAAAGAATCGGGTAAAACGGAGCAATAACGAAGAAGTTATGGACGTTTCCGTAAAAACTGGCATAGCTGAACTGAGCTGCAGCCTGCTGGAAACTGGTCTCCCCCGCGTGGCGCGAGGGAGCAACGTGGCGCCGTCGCGTGGCGCGACGGAGCCCTGTTTTGGCGAATTTTTTTTATTTTAATCAGTTTCGCTTCCCGGACTCGTTTAAATACGTTCTAAGTTACGTATGACTAATCCAACTCATGTTTTATGAGTTTCGGGTATTATTTTAGCACCGGCGGACGATCAAGCACAACGAAGAACCGAACACGATTAAGAAATAAGCTTCCGCACTATGTATCGTTGTTTTGTTAAATGACGAACTCAAACATGTTATTTTGTATAGTTTTAATTCTGTAAATAAAGTTTAATGAAACCCGTATTTTCAATGTATTGAAATTCTAATTACCCGTTTATTTTCGTAAATTATACGAAAATCGTTAAATAATAATAAGGGTGTTACAATTTATCTAGTTGGCATATTCTGAGACACAAAAGCACTACTCGGTACTCGTCCTCACCTAGAGTGTGGCTGCCCGACACCCGATAGATCTAACCTTTTGTTCTGCGGTCTAGGTATATTGTTGATTAATGGTGCTTATGTACCCTATTCGTGACACGATTTCTCGTATCATTTCTCATAACGCATCATACTCGGTACTCGTTCTCACCAAGTGCGCTTCTTGTATTCTTATATCTCATCACACTAGGTACTCGTTCTCACCAAGTGTGCTTCTTGTTATCATACCATTTGTAAACATTGTACATGTATTTCACCCCCGAAGTTATAAAATTGAAAACAGTTAAAAGAAAAGGGGGAGCATGAACTCCCAACTTTGTGTTCCTTACGTCGTAAACTTCACCGGATTTGCTTAATTAACGTCGTGAACTATATGCGTTTTCTTAACGTTAGTCACTAGACTTGCGTCGCACAAGTACAGTCACTCTCTTTTATTTTTGTATTGTTGTGTTAAAAATATTTTATATTTTTAACTAAGTATCTTACTTATATTATTTTCTCAAAATTAATATAAGTATCTCGTGTTTTGCACTTTGCACCCGAATTATGTATCTTGTATGTTGTATGTGTATTTTTTTGTGTTTATACTTCTCATGAGTATTTAGTGTATTTTTAAGTCTTAATACACTAGCACGTATAACACATACTATATACACTTAGCACAAAAGTTGGTGATCAAATAATATATATTTTCTCTCAAAAATATACATACTTAACATAAATTTTAATCTTGAAGAAATCACCATTTCTTATCACCAAAAATTAGGGAAACCTTGGTAATATTTTTAAATACATTTTTAGGGAATAAGTTTCTCAAAAACTTATATTTTTCTAAGTGTCAAAATTTATAGAAATTTTGACGGAGTTTCCCCTAAAAATTGAGGTTTCCCATGTTTTTAAAACATGTGTTTATTTTCTTTTGAATCACCAACAACATTAACAACACAATCTTTATTTACCAAACTTGTCAAAACAAGCATATACCACAAACTTATGAACTTGAGAGTTTGTAAAAATATGTAGTAACTTACTAGCACATTTAGTAAGTCTTGTTACCTTTAAAAATAAGTTTAGTTTCTCAAAAACTTTATTTTTAAAGGAAGTGTATTTTCACATCTTCTAGTCTTATTTTCCAAAATATTTCTTTGTGGGATTCTTTCGTTACACAAGTGTTTACACACTTGTTTACTTACTAAAAATGATTTTAGTTCATACAAGATCCGGGTTTTTAACAATCTAGTATTTTCCACTTGGTTCTTCCGAAAAACCACTTGTAGATCTTTAGATCTACAAGTTTACAACTTCATTTTACAAGAAAAGTCATGTTTATTCAAGTTTAAGACTTATGAATGGATGGATCCATCATCCTTCATCTTTCTAACTTTTACATCCTACTAGTTCATGCTCTCAAACATGGACTAGTATGTCTAGATGATGATCCATCTTGTTTCTACTAATCAACAACATCAAATAATAACAACTATACAAGATCTACAAGATTTACACACACATCTTTCCTTTATCCACCTTATTCATCTTACGTTCAAGACTTTAGGTTATGTTCCTTAGTGTTCTAAATTTTTAACCATTAAATCACCTATTAACCACCATAAACAAGAACAAGATGGTGTTTAGAGCACTTACTACTAGCACAAGGCTAGGGAAGAAACAAGGCGTAAAAGTGGTGGATAAAAGCAAACGGTTGAGGTTCTTCAACTTCCGAACGCATCGAGCCTCGTGAATCACCTTCTTACACCTTCAAGTGGACTTGGAATGGATGAACTTGGATTGAAGGTGGTGGTGGTGCCTTGGTGGTTCTCGGCCGAGGGTGTAGAGAGGAGGAGGGAGAGAGTGTGTGTGTTGGTGTGTGAAGGAATGAATTGTCATGATCTCATGTGTTCTATTAATAACCATCTTCACACATTAACCCTTGGATATTATGTTCATGATTTAGAGACAAGATCAAATAAAATATGAAGTTGAAATCCCATGTGGGATTTTGGTCTCCCAACCGTCCAACATTGGGGGGGGGGGGGTCTTGGTTACATTTCAACTCCAAGTTACATAATCTAGTTACATGTTAAATGTTAGATTTAGTGTGTTAAGTAATATATAGTGTGTTAGGGTGTTCGGGACCCTAACTAGCTTAGAAAAATAAAAACAATGCTTCTAGCATTATTTTGGTGTTCCGGGTAATATCCGGTTGTTCGATTAATTACCGGTTCGTTAAAGTGCTAAATTACACTTTTTAGTGTCTTTTTGTAGCACCTTCGATTCCCGACACTTAGGGAAGTATTCTGGATGATAAAACGACATTTCTGCATGATATTTATATGTCTAAAAGCTTATTAGAGCTGAATTTATTAAAATTCTGCACTTAAAGTGCGTTTCGGGTGCTTTTTAGTGCGTAATTTAGCTTCCGGATGGTATATATGTAAACCCTTGTATGTATTCTTGGGTTTTAATGTATTCTTGTTGTTGGACCTACACCTAGGCCTCAATTCTAATGTCTGACTGCTTTTTGCAGTTTTGTTGACACAAAGTGTCTTACCGGTGAGTTTACTAGTATTTCTGACGCAACGCTCTCGTTTATGCATAAAGCAATATTTTGTAGTATAAAACGTGCATGAATTCACTTGTTTAGCATGTGTTCAGACATTGCTGACAATTAAGCACATTATTGCAGTCATTAAATAACAATTAAAGTGTACGGAAATTAACGGTTTGGTGCCAGTTGTCACACACTCACCCCAAGAGTTCCCAGGTAAGAGTGACTGGTCTGATACTGCGGATTTGTACGAACACTCTAGCCTTAGACAGAAAACTCAGGGTACAGGCATTCACTCTTCCAGTTTGCATGTGTTCACATTATTTAGACCCAAACTTTGACGAGATTTTGAAAAATTTGAAGGTTCAAAACCTTACAATAAATCTTCCTAGAACAGATGATTGATTTTCAAAGCGGATTCAAATTTGTGTTCTTATTGTGGTTGTCACCTAAGGATAGGTGACGGTAATGTTTTAAAACTAAACACAAGATAACTTGTGTTAGGGTCCTAGGAAGGTTATAGACTAGGTCAAAGCATTACTAATAACCTAATTCCCTATAACCTGGCTCTGATACCAACTTTTCTGTCACACCCCGACCACGTAAAACAACAAAACGTGGCGGAAACGTCGGGGAGTGTTGTAACAGAATCATTGTTTCACAACCATGGATTAAATAATTTTGTTTTATTGAATTATTGAACTCATTGTTTCAGTACAAATCTGATAATTACAAATATTATCTTTCAAGTTTTAAAGTCATTAAGGCACGAGTCCATCCTATGTATAGAAATTTCACAGGAAAGTTACCTGTGAAGTACTTGGGGGTGCCCCTGATTTCGGCTAGGCTTGGTTATAATGATTGTCGTGTGCTTGTTGAAAGACTAGAAAAGCGTATTATGCATTGGAGAAATAAGCTTTTATCGTTCGCAGGAAGGCTTCAACTTATTATCTCTGTGCTCTCTTCAATGCATATTTATTGGTCTTCGGTTTTTATCTTGCCAGCTCAGATTATTCAGGAATTAGAAGCTAAAATGAGAAATTTCTTATGGTCTCAAGATTCCTCTTTCAATAAAGGTAAATCTAAAGTTTCTTGGAAATTGGTGTGTACTCCTAAATATGAAGGGGGTTTGGGTATTAGGCGTATTGGGGATATGAATAAAGCTCTGATGTCGTCTCATATTTGGAGTATTGTCTCCAATCGTGAGTCTCTGTGGGTTAAATGGGTTCATTCGTATCATTTAAAACATAAGAGCTTCTGGATTTGCAAAACGCCTACGAATAGTTGTTGGTCTTGGCGAAAACTCACTCAGATGAGGCCTTTAATTAGAAATCATATATGGTCGGAGCTAGGGAATGGTGGTAATACTTCAGCCTGGTTTGATTATTGGAGTGAGGTGGGTCCTCTTGGCGACTTTATATCGCCCAAAAATATTACTGATGCTGATTTTAGATTGGACAACCGGGTGGCCGATGTGTATGCTGATGGTACTTGGATGTGGCCTACAGCTTGGAGGGATCTCTTTCCTGTTCTTAACCAGATTGATCATATTCACTTAGACCCCTTGAAAGTTGACAGATTGTTATGGAAAGATGGTAGTGATATTAACGAGTTCTCTTCTTCTGGTGTTTGGCACTCTCTTCGGCATAGAGAACCGGAAGTGGATTGGTGTAGCATTGTGTGGTTCGGCCAATGTATTCCTAGACACACATTCATGATGTGGTTAATTATGAAAGGTAAGCTCCTTACGCAAGATAAAATTTTGCAATGGGATTTATCTCGAAGAAAAAACATGAATATGATGTGCTGTTTATTGTGCTATGAGAATTTTGATTCTCACCCGCACTTATTTTTTGAATGTAAGTACTTAACTCAAGTGTGGCTTAAAGTTAGAAAAAGGGTGGGGATGAGTTCTATTTCGCCGAGATGGACGGATATTGTCCAATGGCTTTGTACTCGTGATCATCAAAGAAGGGCCGATACTTATGTTGCTAAACTACTTGTAGCGGCGGCTGCGTATAGTATTTGGCAAGAGAGGAATGCCAGGCTATTTAAAAATCAGTTAAGACCTCCTGAGACGGTTAGTGATGTAATCATGAATACAGTGCGATACAAGTTGATGGGAGCTAAGCTGAAGAATACCGTTAGGGTGCGTAACATTCTTAGAGAATGGGAGATTCATACGAAAGATAAGGATGACGATGGGGGCTGATTAGTTTTTATTTTTGTTGTTATGTCTAGAATTTTGTCTAGGTGGTTTCCCTTATTTTGGTTGTCTTTGGGTTGTTTTTTGTTTGTTCTTGTTTACTTTCATGGGGCATGTCTCATGATTGAACTAGTGTAGACTCCCTACACTACTTATTTTTATTTGATGTGAATATATAGAATCACCGGGGTAACCCTTTACCCAAAAAAAAAAAAGCAGTACCTGAAACATGTGTAAAAATAGGTACGTCAGCATAAAAAAATGCCTGTGAGATACATAGGTTTTGTTTATGCATGATTCATGACTTATAAGTTTAAAAGAATGTTTTTAACAAAAAGTAGTCATGAATCTAAAAATGTTTTCCTTATAAAATCATGTGAAAACTTATAAGAAATTTGATGATATAAAAGAATGATGCATAATAAATAATCAAGTAAAATGAGTTTATAAAATAATGTTTTGGATAAAATGTTTGAAGTATATATAAGAATATACTTTGGTTTTAAGAAAGTCAATTAGGTAATATATCAAAATATATTTTGGTTCCAAAATCGTTAAACAGATAGTATATTAAATATACTTTGGTTGTCAAAATAATCGTTTTCGATAGTATATTAAAAGTATACTTTGGATTTTTGTATAACATATTAAACTATGTTTTGGTTGAATAAATAACATATTAAAAATATGTTTTGGTAGTTAATAAAATATATGTTGTTTTGTACAATATCACACATGAGAGTATATCAAACTATACTTTTGGGAGTATAATAAAATATACAAATAAAATGTGATTTAAGAATTCAATCAGACCTAGTGCATCAAAATACACCTTTGAGACTATAGGGATACCACAAAGGCAATCCCTATTTGGATGGAGAAACAAATTAGTTTCAGACATTCCATGACAACAGGAATGGGGTGTCAAATCCTATAGCGCTATATCATACTACCAATCGGTCTGGTGAACAAAATATGTACTATCCAACAATTAATTTTATAATCTTTGAAAAATCAGTGTTTAGATCTTAAATAGCCATTTGGTTTGTCAAAAGATAGATACTGATATGTATAATCAATTATACTTTGAAATCGTGAACATAACAAATAGATACACATGCTTCACCCCAAATCATTGAAAACAGTAAAAGAGGGGACTATGTACTCACTTGAGGGTGCTTAGAAGTCTTGAACAACAATCAAGCAAAGCTAGAGGGAGTACGGAATCAAACGGCACCTAATATAGGTAACTATGTTATTAAACGGTTCCTAAACCGGGAGATAGGATAGAATGATGTTCTATAAATCAAATGAGTAATTGAACTCATATGGTATGATTTAATAGAGCTAACATTCTGATTTGAAAGCCTACCTAAGTGCTTTTGACCCGTTTCGACCCATTATGGTAGCATAAGCTACTATAACGTGTCGGTTGCGCAAAACTATGTTCGGATGGTTATCTATGTGCTATGTCAAGTCTTATATGCCCAATTATGCCTAAACATGTTACTAAATCAGATTAAATGTCAAAAATATGTTCACATAAGCAAAATACGGATTTATGCTTCAAAAGGGCGTTTTGGTCATTTCCTATGGGCATACAAGCTAACTAGCAAATGACTAACCAATCCTATGTGATCATAAGGTATAACCTCAGTGGTTATTCCTTATGCAACTATGATCACTAACTAAGCTTGGTCGGATCCTAAAGATCGACCAAACGGGTCGGGTTCGAAAGTCTAAGCGGTTGTCTAGACCACTTAACTTACGATCCTAAACAAGCACTAAACTAATAGTGACGAGTTAAACGTGTCAAAACATGTTTAACCTACTGATTTGGTATCAAAACAAAGTGTTTTGATACCTAAAAGTGGTTCCGTTGCAAAATGCGTGCTAAAACGCATTTTGACCGAAACTTTGACTCGTCACTACACCTAGTTAACGTGGTAATCAGCAGGTATAATCGCTAAGGATTATAACCATCGTGATTACAATCACGTTGCAAAGTTCAACCGAACTTTGCGTTGACCATTGACTGGTCAAACTGAAAGTCAAACACTGTTTGACTTTTTAAACTAGTAAGCAAAATAAAAGAATGAAGGAATGCTCACTAAAGGTCCTTGCTATCTTTTCTACAAAGAATAAGCTTCCAATCAGATGAGAGAGCTCCCAATTCATATTAGAGAGGAGAAAATAAGGAAATGAGCAAAGAATGAGGAAGAGAGCTTAGCTATTTATAGTTTTTGCAAAACCATTAAGATCATTTCTTGGTAAGGAGGGAATGATCTTAGCCATACAATTGTTAGGAGCTGATTAGAAGCCTTGGGGAGGTGTTAACTTGGTCCCCAAAACAAGAAAATTGCGTACAAGGGCCTCAAGAATGAGCTGGGAAGCTGCTGTGATGTTTCTGAAATTCTGATGTGCTGGGCATGCTTTACGGACCGTAAGGTCCAGAGCATACGGTCCGTAAGGACCTGCAGACCAGCAAGTTTCATATTTTGACAGCTTTGGTCCCTGCATGTGTTCGAGTCCATTTTAGGCACTTTTGACACCCGTTAAGCCATTTTCAAGGCTCTACAAGGTCAATAAAGTTTAGAGGACTCAAAATATGCTCGGAAAACTCTCGGATGTCGGCTCGTTTGGTCGTACGGTCGCGTTGTTCGTAAAATTACGACGAAACTCAAACGGACGCGAAAACGAACCAAATTAAGCGACGAGTGGTATTTTTGCATGACGATCACTAAAATAAAAATATTTTAGTGTGTACAAAAATTTTGGATGTCCAGATGTGATCAGAACGTAAGATATGCGCGAAAATGCAAACTTACGCAGTTTCTGACACTTTTAGTCCCTGTAAGATCAAATAAGCATATTTACACACACCGAACCACTCAAAGCTTATTTCTAAGCTATGTTTAGGTTATTTATGGTATGTTTAGCTTATGATCATGTTCCGGGCTGTACGTTGCCTTACGAATCGGCAGACTTTTGCAAGTTGACGCAAATAGTCCCTAAACTTGATTTCGCCATACCAAACCTTCCAAAAATTATTTCTAAGTTATGTAAAGGTTATTTAAGGTATGTTAAGCCTATTTCACTATTCCGGAGTGTTTGTTGCATTAAACTGGTTATATTTACGCATTAGATCGCGTATAACCTTCCAGAAAGCGATTTAAAGCTCGAAATCGAACAAGAATTGATATGTGCAAACGATACACATATTTATAAAAATCCCAAGTATGAAACACAATATTTCATTGGTTTGGTATTTGTATGATGGTTGAAGTGACACATGTGTCACACCCGCAGAGCCCACCAGGATTCCCATGCACTACAAGTTGTTATTACGTGGGCCCCCGTAATAATAAATTGTCTTGCATGGTCACCCCAGTGTCTCTCGTTCAAAGCAGACGATCAGTCAGAGAGAGGAGTCTATTGTCTACATACCTTTAACATAGAAGGGACCTTCGTGCTGGTCCACGTGCCAATGCCCCTTGTCATTATTCGTGAAAGGGCACAACGTTAGTCTAAAAAGAATTCGTAATAATAACCACTGGAGGGGCACCTTCAAGATGAATACCTCATCTTCCTTGCCTTAACAAGAATGTAATCAATCATGACCTTTATGAATCTCAGGGACCTCTTCCCACTAGTAGAGTTGTTGTACAAGGCTGCCACCTCCGCCTCGTCGTCACAACCGAAGCTAGACATATACTACCCGAGGGAAGCAACCATCTTCCACGGAATCAATGCTTTAGGGTCTCGATTAGGGACCACTTTCGCCAAAAGCTTCGTAATAGACGCGAGGTCGTCATTCTCATCGAGTGAGTTAAGTGTAATAATAGAATTCATAGTCGAAGGTATTTTCATTCATGGCAAATATTCCATACAACACATATATAAATATATTATATATATATATATAATTAATCACTAAATCTCATGCTATTTTTGTGCTCATGTTTCACATGTAGGCCTTAGTGTTTTCAAGTCTATTCCTTATAGACTAAACATGTATTTCACCATATCAGTTACTTATGATTGAGCCCGCGTGATAGATCCTCATGTTATAGTGACACAATGAAAACCTTTTGTCATTTTGTCATACTTTTTGAAATCATCTTTGTAATGTTATCAACTTTGTTTTCATGTGAGAGCCCTTGGTGATTGTAGACCAAACTTTATAAAAGTTTGTCCCCGGTTCACTACAATCGGAGCTCTGATACCAATCTGTCACACCCTGCTAGTAGCGGAAGCGTATTGTGTGTGACGTAAGAAAGGTAATCATTGCATCCAAATGAGTAAGCACATAAACAACAACGATGCCATAGATATAATGATTTTAACAAAAGATCACAAGTTTTCCAACATAGTTTCAAGTTTACCAACGTTCACAACTTTAACCATGACATAGATTAAGTTATATTACACAACACAAAAGCTAGTTTTTGACATAAATCATAGTGAGGTTTTGTCCCCTATATACCCATACGAAGTTGGGATCTAAAAGACAAACCCTCCAAAAGTGGCCATCGTTGTCATTGACTTTCCCGTTACCCGTAGTGTATCATCGGCTCAAGACATGTTTCCTGAAATACATATAGTTTTAAAAAGTCAACAAAAGTTGAGCGAGTTCATGCAGTTTTTGTTATCATATGTAATCGTATTATACATGAAAATGAAATATTGTAATCATAGTATTCATGAAAATGAGATCCTGTAATCGTAGTATTCATGAAAATGAAATCTTGTAATCATGGTATGTTCTGATTCATTCATGGAGTCTGTTAAGGATCTATCAGTGGGTAGCGAGCCCCTGACATAATGTACCATAAGTAAATAACCAAACCGAGAACACTTTATTATCATTTGGGATCAGAAAAGCACTCCACGGTTAACAACTAGGAGTGGGGCGTGCCTCAAGCCCAATAGATCTACACCTTTTGCACCTTGGTCACTAAGTGATTAATGGTTACTAATGTTATCATCCTACTTATGCACATTGATCATGTTATCTACTACTCTGTAACTAACATACCAATAGTTTTAGCATGTATTTCCCCTCGATGTTTTTGAAAACAAAACATTGAAATCAGTGAAAGGAGGGACATTAACTCACAAGTTTGCGTTCCGTGTATTATGATATCGAAGTGAGCGTCCATACGTGTCAATAACCTATATGTGTACTAATCTCGTTAGACACTAGGTCTTTCGGACCTCGTACAAGTTGTTCATCTTGAATTTTTTATTATGTTCTCATTTGTCATTTTTGGAACTACTTTGTATTTTAGAGCGTTGATAGTTTACTCGCTCGATTGTTATGTGTATACATATATTCTATACGTATTGAATTCATAAGCGTATTCATGTATTCTATGTGTATTGACTTATGTGTGATCGGCTTCGTTCTTCACACGTCCTCATGCAGTGCACGCATGTCATTGAGCCTTTGCTCATGTCATTGGGCCGAGCCCATGTCATTGGGCCGAGCCCATGTTATCTATGTTATCGTATCTAACCCATGTTTTAATGTTATTGGGCCGAGCCCATGTTATATTGCCATTTGGCCCTAGCCCATGTATTAAGGAATTTGGGCCTAGCCCATTACCAACTTTGATAGGCCCAATTCTAACTTCATGATTCCATTAACATAATCTTGCAATTTTTACCAAGATGTTACCAAGTAGCAAACTTTAAATAAGTTCATTTTTCCTATGAAAAATACTTGGTAATTTGTATAGTTTTCGACTTTCCGGATTCTTGTTATCGATCGTTTAGATACGTGCTCATTTTAATGTCTAAAATATGTTATTTTAGACTCGACTTTGTAGTAACTTGTTCACGATGTCGATACACCCAATTTGTCGTCATCAAGTGTTATGTATTTCCATTTCGTCCATTTTATTTAATTGTCCGATTTAATAGCATTTCTTGGACCATGTAGGAACATGTATGCGTATTTATTTTGATCACCCTATAGGTATCTAATACATACACATATTACATGCACTTGACAAGTTTCCAAAAATATATAATTTTTACCAAAAATTATATCTACATATATGGTTACATTTTTAACCATTTATTTTTGTAAAAGAATAAGTTTAAGTCCATAAAACTTATTGAATATTTAAGACTTAAATATTCTCATTAGGGTTTCCAAAATGACGTTTATGACCACTAATCTCGTTTAACTTTGTTAATCACCCTTTAATCCCCTCTTTAATCGCGATTAGATTTTTAGAAAAATTCGCCATAGTTTCCCCTAAAACTGTGACATTTCCCACGTTATAAAAACGCGTTTAAACCCTGTTTAACACATAATCATAATCGATTTTCAAATCAAGTTTCATTACCCCAACTTTACATGCATGATATCATACGTTTTAACCCTCATTTCCATGAACTCTATAAGTGTATTTTTAACCACTTGTTTAACAAATAATCTTCACATTTTTACTAGACTTTTTAAAGAGCTCATTTTTGTCATAAATTCAAATCAAGTTTTCCCACTTTAACCCCTTTGATTACTAGACTTTTTACGATGATATTTCATAATAACCAAGTTATTAAACTTAACTTGTAAGAACAAAGTCTAATAAACTTCCAAAATTAAGTGTTAAATCCAATTAAACACTTGTTTCCTTATGAAATCTAAAAATTATATATTTAGTTCATGGGAGTGAGGATGATGATCTTTCAAGATTTAAATATATCCATGTTTAAATCATATATTTATGTTCATCATGGTAAGATGAACACTAATCTTGAACACTACATTAATCTACTAACAAGATCATCATAAACATAAGCTTAAATCACTAATCTCAACAAAAATCATCATAAATAACAAGATCATACACACTAACTACACTAATCTACACATAACAACACATAATATGATTAGATTTAGTGTTTATTAGCTTTGAGATTAGGGTTTTGGTTTATGTTTAACTTTAATTTCAAGACAATCAACTTGTACTTTTGAGATTAACTAGTAATAAGAAGCATAAATATGGGGTTTAGAAGTCTTACAACTATGCACAAGCTAAACAGGGTGATTAAGAAGTGTTTAAGCCCCCAAAGAACTCCCTAAAGCTTCCTCATGCTTAATCCATGTGTAGGTGATCTTGTGTGCTTAGGAGTTGAGTGATTTAGGGTGATTATGAGAGAAATATGGTGGGTTTATTGTGGGTTAGGGCTGCCGTGAACAAGGGAGCACATAAGGAAGGTTTTTGAAGTTTTGAATGAAGTTGGGTGAATGATGAAGGATAAGGATGTAGTCTTGTAAGAATTATGGTGTATGCACATGTTTTCAACAACAACTTCAATCATATACCATACTCAAGATCTTTCAAAATTTCAACAAGATCAAGGGGTGGGGCCCACCATATTTCGGTCAATGATGAAGATGGGGGGGGGTAAAGTGTAAATATTTTATAAAAAGTTACTAAAAATGAAAGTATTTTGGTAATTAGGCTAAGTATGGTGATTAGGGTTAATCTTTCACCATTAGGGGTAATTAGTGTTTCGGAACCAAAATTATTATTAACTAGTTCATTAAACAAGTAAAAATTGTATTTCGACGCTTTAAATGTCTTTCGTTTGGTCGTCGGTGGATTTACGGCACTTTTGCGCCGTACCGACAAACACTTCCGCAAGTTGTTATCTCGCCTCTAAGTGATGTATGAAGCAATTCCGAGTTCCAAATTTGGCTTAACTAGTTCACTAGAGTTTTCATTTGGTTGTTACGATGACGGAAATATCGCTTACTAGCTCGTCGGTTCACTAACGGACTAGTTTAGTGCATAGCGATATAATATCGGAAGCTTATGATTTTGGTTGCCCCATTATCATGCTTAAAATGTTTTAGTGTGTTTTTCATCAAGTGACATAATTCCGAAGTCCCGGAAATGCTTTGTTATAGGTTCGGACAAGTTAAAAGTGCTATATTTTTAGCCGAAATAGACATTTTTGAGATTAGGGCGTTATACCGGAAAGTCTTGTTTCTTTGCAAGATGTGTTTTCTTAATAATGTTTTCTTATATAAATGGACTCAATTATGTTATCTGAGTGTCGTTTTTCAGTGTTTCAGTCTGATTTCACGGTTTGCTGGCATGAATAATGTAACCGTGAATAGTGCACGTGGCACTTTCTACCAACACTTTTAGGACATTGTTTGCCTGATTTCGCAATGTGGCGAAAACCAACATATGTTTTAGCATTGTTTCCTTGTCCTAACCTTGTTATCCAATTAACGACACTGTTACGTAATTAAATTACGCTAAATGCATGAGATTATGTAAATAAAATAGTGATTAGTTTGTACGGAATTGCCGGTTTATTGCCATTTGTCACAGTAATGGTCGTAACGAGTCCTGAACGCTGTCTTAGAGACGTCCTCATCTCGGACTCTCAGTTGATGATAGCATGATCTCAGATCAATCTTTGAGTAAAAGCTCGACCCTTGCAACTGGTCGAACAAGTCATCAATACGAGGAAGATGATAACGATTCTTCACGGTCACCTTGTTGAGTTCGCGTTAGTCAATACATATTCGGAAGGTACCGTCTTTCTTCTTCACAAACAAGACTGGAGCTCCCCAAGGCGAAGAGCTAGGACGAATGAAACCCTTGTCTAATAGCTCTTGTAGTTGTGAAGACAACACTTCTAGTTCTGATGGGGCTAAGTGATAAGGTGCACGAGCTATAGGCACTGCTCTAGGAGCTAGCTCGATTTGAAACTCGACCTGACGATGAGGGGAAAACCAGGTAATTCCTCAAGGAATACCTCATGGAAGTCGCGTACGATCGGAATGTCTTCTATTTTCTTCTCTTTCGTGGAGGTGTCAATAACGAGGGCTAAAATAGTTGTGTGGCCCTTTCGTAAACACTTCTGGGCCTTAAGAAAAGAGATGATGCTCACCACAGCACCACTCTTATCGCCACGAACAGCGAGAGGTTCTCTTCCAGAACGAGGAATGCGGACGATTTTCTCCTTGCAAAGAATCTCCGCTTGATGTTGAGATAACCAATCCATCCCAATGACAACGTCGAAGCTACCAAGAGCGATGGGGATAAGGTCGATAAAGAAGGTCTGATCAGCAAGAATAAGATTACAACCCTTAACTATGTGTGTGGCCTCTAAAATTTTACCGTTTGCTAGTTCTAAAATGTGCTTGGTGTTCAAAAGTGTTGGAGTGTGCTTAAGCATCTAACTAACTTTTAAGGACACGTAACTAGTATCCACACCCGAATCGAATAAAACAGTAAAATAAAAGTCGTCCAGTAGGAACTTACCCTTCACAACATTGGGATCGTTCCTTGCATCACCCTGACCAATCACGAAGACACGTCCCCTGGCACCGTTGCCATCATTGTTACCCCCATTGTTGTTCCCATTTCCTTGGTTGTTGTTGTTGTTGTTCTGATTCTGATTCAACTGTGGACAGTGTCTCTTGAAGTGACCCTCAGCACCACACTGAAAGCATCCCTTATTACCCTGCTGTTGCTGCTGCTGGTGGTTCTGTGGGGCTTGTGACTGCTGTTAACGATTCTGACTCGCAGGATGTGAGCTCCTGCAATCCTTGGCTGCGTGACCTAACTTATTACATCTCTAACAATGACTCTTATTGCACGGCCCGCTGTGGTGCAAATTACATCGATTGCACTTAGGGTGATTTCCCCTGTATCCACCCTGACCCTGATTCCCAGAAGACTGCTGATTGGGGCTCTTGTAGTCATCAGTCTTTCGCTGCTGAGACTGAGACTGAACAGAAATAGAACCTTTGCTTGAATTTCCATCCCATTTACGCTTGTTGTCGCTAGGAGCATCTGATGTAGCTGTAGCACTAATACGCTTGGGCAGCTTGTTCTGCTCAACTGCCTGATCAGTGAGATGATGGGCTAGTCGTATAACTTGCTGGATGGTACCAAGGTTAGCCGCAGTCACATGGCTCTGAATCTCTGGCACTAGACCCTTGAGGTACAGCTCGATACGCTTGATGGGAGGATCCACCATAGTAGGGCACAATACAGCCAATTCGTTCGATCTCTTCGTATACGCTTTGATTTCAGACCCCGTTATCTTTAAGTTATAAAACTCTACTTCCATCTTGTGAATGTCGTCGCGATGACAGTACTCTCTTTGATCAGGTCCTTGAAGTCGTTCCATGGGGTGGCATTAGCAGCTGCCAACCCTAGTATTTGCACTTGTGTGTTCCACCATGTCAATGCAACACCTTCGAGTGTCCAAGTAGCAAATTTCACCCTACGAGCCTCAGGGCATTCACACATCTCAAAAACGGATTCGATCTTCTCGAACCAGTGGAGAAGACCTACAGCTCCTTCTGTGCCATTGAAGGTACTGGGTCGGCAATCCATGAAAGTTTTGAACGTACACACGGGAGCCTGAGCATGTTGACCTGTCGCGCGAGAAAGAAAAGACAGGGTTAAGCACAAGAGTTCGTTCACGAGAGTAGGATCTAAACATCCTAAGATAGGTGTGAATGGCAGGTTATACCTCCTGCAGGAGCTGCTGCGAGTGCCTCAGCCACTCGTTCGTTGATTAGAGCCGTCAGCTGGGCTTGGGTTAAGTTCAGGCGTCCACTCATGATCTTCATGTTAAGGGAAACACAAGTGAGAGAAGTGTCGCAAAAGTGCATAAGTGTGGGATGACAGAAAAGAGCAAGCACACAGGGTTTCAAGCAGTAGTTATTACGCTAACTAAGCATACCATGATCAAAGTACTACTTAATCTATCAGGCAGGCAATATAAACACAAACCATATTACCTATAGTGTTGAGTCTTGCACGTGGAGCGAAGTGTCATTGTGGATCGTTGAGCACTGTACAGGTTATAGTCTGGTTTTGTCAAAAAGCTTTTCCCTTTTTAAAACCAAGTTCACTATAACCAATGGCTCTGATACCAATCTGTCACACACCCAAAATCCACCAGTGGAGTATCACCGTAGGAGGCGTGACTGACCAGGATCAAACCACCAATCATATTGAACAACATAGTAAAGTAAATAAAAGTCCAACCACACAATATAATTGGTGTTCGAAAACAGTTTAATAAGTCTAAGTAATTCAGCGGAACCAAATAGTTCAAAACCCAAATTCATAAGTTAAAAGTGTTTAAGTTCATCATGAACACTCAATGTCCAAGCTCCACAACGACACCTCCAATGCAAACTCCTGCTAAGTACCTATCGACCTGCAAGGCATGTAACAACGAGTCAACAACAAAATTGAGCGAGTTCACGGTTGGTTGTCCAGTTCAAAGTTGTTTCAAAAGCCGTAAGTTCATTTGAAAACCAGTAGTTAATCAGTTCCTTGTTTCCCAAACCATAACCAGTGGGGGGCTACCCCATGTAACCACTAGACCATTACCATATCGATAACTGACTGAGAAAGTTATGCCCTACGTCAATGTCTATCATCATTGACTAAGTGCCCAGATCCATTAGTACACGCCCGTCCTCCCGGCACGGTGTGAGGCTTGTCAACCCTAATAGCGCAATTAACAAATGACCCGCTCGCCATTGGCCCGACGATTAAGTCGATATAAAAATGAGGGACTTAATGATAGAGTTTTGTCTAGTAAGTTATAGGTTGTCGTCCTTCCCAACTAAGGACGGAGGTACGTAATCTATCCAAAGAGAATACGCAGGTTAATGTTGTCATCCTTCTCAACGAGGATGGAGGTACATATTCTGTTAAAGGTGAATATGTAGGTTTCGCTTTAGTTTCTTAACCCATTCCCATACCACCGGGAATCCCATGCCTTATAAGAAGTGTGAACTCACCTTAGGTTAGCTCGGCAGATACACGTAAGGTTAGTCGAGCTGCTAGTGGTCAACCACATCCTAACATGGTTACCATACAAGTCAGGTCTAGGTTCAAGTAGTGCACGTATGTTTACACAGATTTAGCAAATCAAGAACACGTAATGATCATGGCACACATGGCATACACATAGGACATGTTAAACAGGTCAGTTAAATAAACCCAAAGTTCAACTTGTGCGATCCAAATGGTTTGGGCCGAACCATTTGTGTGATTCACTAATGAAGCCCACCTAAACACCCCGGCCTAACATGTTGTGCGTTCAGCACAACCTTGTGCGACCCACGTCATGTTGTGCGATCCAATGTTCACCTGGCAAAATTTATAAATAAGCCCAACAGCTTGTGCAGTCCAAATAATTAGACAGTTCAATAATCTTTGTGCGATCCAATAAAGCTTGTGCGACTGAAACATACTTGTGCGACGGAGTTGGGCCGCATGGCCCAAATCATGGCAATTGCGTGTGGCCCAAGGCTTGTGCAATCAGCACTGTCTTGTGCGATCCACAAGTCTTGTACGATCATGAAATCCTAGGGTGTGCAATGTGCTTTATGTGGTTGCACCCTGCTTGTGCGATGCACCTTGTGTGATCGGATCAGGTCTTGTGTGACCTGATCTTGTGCGACCGAGAGAGCTTGTGCGATTAGTTTAGAATTCCATAAATCATGGAATTCAGTTACCTTATTTCCAATTAATTCCAACCGTTTCCATTTATGCCTATATTCGATCAACAAAACTAACAGTTTCAAATCATGCATATCTCGATCAAATCAAGCAATCATCATTTAATTCATATAAACCCTAATTAACATCCAATCATGACAACAACCTATCATAACATTCAATCGGATTAAATAACTAGGATTAACACATACAACTTATCCACACGATTCATCCGGGTTCAAACACATCACAGCCGATTTACATACATCCGGTTCTAGATCATCTTAACACCATGCATTTATCAACCCTACAATGATCTAATCATACTATGCATATGAGCCGATTACATGAACACCAAACTTCATCAATTTATATCATTCGGGAATTATCATGTATGAACATATAATTCACAATATCATCCAACCAAAGCAATAATCATAAAACACTAACCGGTTCAAGGATTAATCCGAACAAGAAAGCTCCGAAGAAGGTGAGATGCGGCTGTCGACTTCAAGAGGAGAGAAGGAGAATAGGGTTTGGTGTGTGTGTGTTATGTGTTTGCAAATAATGAGGAAACAAAACCTCACAAAGGTTTTGTGTCGGTTTATATAGGGAAGTGGCCGAACCCTTGCATGGGCTGCCCATAGGTTTCGAGTTCGAGTATAGTGGGCCGAGGGAATGGATGCCAATTATGCAACTATATTTAACATGCGCGGCCCAAAGGTGTTGTGCGATTGATGGGTTCGTGTTGGTTGGTGTTGTGCGACCCAAGTTATATATATACATGCATTCATTCACATAACCACATAATAACATAACATTTTATCTCAACCAAACACATTTGTTAATCACACACTCGTTCATACAGGTTACATCAAAGTGCAAAGATAGGTTCTGAAATACGAGTTGTCACAGTATGATATAGCGCTATAGGATTAGACACCCCATTCCTGTTGTATGGAATGTCAGAAACCAATTTTTATTCAAATAGAGATTGCCTTTGTGGTATTTCTATAGTCTCTAAGGTGTAGTTTGATAAACTAAGGTTTGAATGAATTCTAAATCACATTTTTTGTATATTTTTGTTATACTTCCAAAGTATGGTTTGATATGCTCTCATATGTGATATTGTACAAAAAAACATATATTTTGTTAATTACTAAAACATAGTTTAATATGTTATTTACAAAACCAAAGCATAGCTTAATATGTTATTTATAAAACAAAAGTATACTTTTTATATACTACTGAAAACTATTATTTTGACAACTAAAGTATATTTAATATACTATCTGTTTAACTATTTTGGAACTAAAATATATTTTTAATATATTACTTATTCGACTTTCTTAAAACCAAAGTTTATTTATATATATATACTACAAACCTTTTTATCAAAACATTTTTTTACAAACAACATATTTTATACAAACTCATTTTACTTGGTTATTTAATTATCTATGCATTATTCTTTTATATCATCAAAATTCTTATAAATTTTCGCATGATTTATAAAGAAAACATTTTTAAGTTCATGACTACTTTTTGTTGAACGTTCTTTTAAACTTACAAGCGATGAATCCAGCATTAATAAAACCTATGTATCTCACAGGCATTTTTATGCTGACGTATCTATTTTTACACATGTTTCAGGTGCTGCTAAATGATGATTGTTGATGCATGATATACATAGGATGGACTCGTGCCTTAGCGACTAAAAACTTGAAAGACAATATTTGTATTTACCTTATTTGTAATAAACCAATGAATTCAATAATGAAATAAAACAAAATTATTTAATCCATGGTTATGAAACAATGATTCTGTTACGACACTCCCCGATGTTTTCACCACGATTTGTTGTTTTTCGTGGTCGGGGTGTGACATTTAGAGCCTTGAAATGGGGTTAACGGGGCTTAAACGTGCCAAAAATGAATCGAAAATCAAGTTCTGAACATGCAGGGACCTAAAATGACAATCTGCCAAAGTAGTCCCTCGCGGGGCGCGTAAGCTGAGCTCTCTGCTTATGCGGGGTACGACCAATGCCCAGATCAGAAACTCAGTTTTTATGTTTCAGAAGCTGGTTTATGGTTTTGGACATGGTTTTCTTCATTCTATGTGCTTGTTTTAGGCACCCATAGTATTACAAATCAGTGGGCACACATGGATGGTTGAGATTGAAGCTCGTAAATCGAGGAACGATCTTAACGGTTGTGGAAATCCTATAAATACCCACCCCCAATTTCATTTCAACTCACCATTGATCTGAATTTTCTCTAAGTTGAGGTTCAAAACTTCATACCTGAGAACTTTTAGATCAAATCTTCATAGCTTGGACCTCTTGTAAGTCTCTTTCGTGCTTTTATGCGTTTTTAAGCGTAAAAGTCAAACAGTGTTTGACTTTCTGCTTTGACCAGTCAATGGTCAACACGAAGTTCGTTTGAACTTCGCAACGTGAGTGTAATCATGATGGTTATAGTCCATTGTGACTATACCTACTGATTACCATGTTATTTAGGCATAGTGACGAGTCATAGTTTCGGTCAAAATACGTGTTTATGCGTATTTTGCAACCAAACTATTCTTGGGTATTAAAACCCTTTGTTTTGATATCAAACTTGTTTCTAACTTCGTTAAAAATGTTTTAACATGTTTAACTCGTCACTTTTAGTTTAGTGCTTATATAGGGTCGTAAAGATAAGCGGTCTAAACAACCGCTTAGACTTTCAAACCCGACCCGTTTGGTCGATCATTAGGATCCGACAAAACATATTTTGTGACCATAGTTGTATAAGGAATAACCTTCCGAGATTATACCTTATGTTCACTACGTTTAGTTAGTTGTATGATAGGTAGTTTATATGCCTTAGGAAAATGACCAAAATGCCCTGTTTACGCATAAATTCATTTTAAGCATATGTAACTTAAATTTTGACATCTAAACTGATTAGGCAACATTATTAGACTTGTTAAGGCATATAATACTTGTCGTAGGACTAGTTAGGCAGTCCGAACGCGTTTTACGCGAACGACGCATTAAAATAGCGTAAGCTACCTAAACGAGTCGTAATGGGTCGTAAGCACCTAGGATATAGAGTATGTATGCTTTATTAAACCATATCATATGAGTTCCAATACTCATTTGGTTTACGAAACCTCATCCTATCCGATCTTCCGATTTAGGTCCGGTTTATTAATATAGTTACCTATATTAGGTGTCGATTGATTCCGTGATCTTCTAGCATTGCTTGGTTGTTATTCAAAGACTTCTAAGCATCCTCAAGTGAGTACATACACCTCTCTTTTACTGTTTTTCAAACATTTTAGGGTGAAACACATGTGCCTACTTGTTACTTTCGTGCTTTTCATGTTTTTATATCATATGCTTGCTATGTTCATATAGTACATGTATAGTACATGATTTCATCCATGTTTTTGCTATGTATGTTTTATTAACATGCTAGTACATTGATTTCACGTATGTGACACCTGTGTCACTTCAACCATCAAACAAATAACCAAACCAATGAAATATTGTATTTCATTCTTGGGAATTGTATAAAAATGTGTATCGTTTGCACATATCAATTCATGTTCGATTTTGGGCTTTAAATCACTTTCTGGAAGGTTATACGCAAAACTGGTGCATAACCGCAATCAGTTTAACGCGACGTGCACTCCGGAACTGTGACGTGAGACAAACATACCATAAATATCCTTTACATAACTTAGAAATAAGTTTCGAAGGATTCGGTATGCCAAAAAACATGTTTATTTGGACTAAAGAGCTAATTACGACAAAACTGCGAAACGAACGCTGGTGACCGCCCGGATAATATTTTAAATCCCAAAAATATTCTGTTATGATTAAAATTTTATTTTTAATCAGGTTCGTGTTGAAAAATAAATTGAAACGCTTAAAAACGTTATTTTTCAAGTTTAAGCGTGTACCGTGTGTTTCTGCGCGACACAATGCTTCTACTGCAAAACGCAGACAACGCAGCCAAATCTCGGCAACTGAAATTTATTTCAGCAATTATTTGGTAGGTTTATTTTTATAGAATAATAAAAATAATTTAGAACTCCATAAATCGGGATTTAAACGCTAGATAAAATACCCGGTATCCAGTTAAACACCCGTTTTAGCCTACTTGTGGCATGTTTATATAAAAACTTACACTTGGACCCCCTCCCCCTTTAAAAATTCGGTCATATCTAGTGTGGCCCCACCAAATATTTCAATATCTTGCAAAAATATCCTATTAAGACTTGTGTGGACAAGTGTCATACATGCCTCCATCCTCATATCTTTCATATCTTCCTTATAATCTCCAAGATCACACTCCATCCTTCAAGACCACTCAACATCTCTCTCTCTCCTCTCTCCATAACCGTCCCCTCTCTCCTCTCTCTACCTTCAAACCTTCAAAGCTTTGTTCATCACCTTCAAGTCCTATTTCAAGCAACCTTCAAGTTAGTATGTAGATCTAAGGTGATTCCAAGGTGTTGTCAAGTGATTACAAGCTTCCTATCATCAAAATCTCATCCTACAACCTACTTGAATCTTGAAGGTATAACATTATGTTTAAATCATACTTTTGATTCTTGGTTGTTCTTGATGATTGAAGTTTCTCTTGAATCTTGAGATTTTCACTAAACTTGAAATCTAACAATGAAATGGGTCTTGAAACAATTAAAAATGGTGATGTACATATATGTATATAACTATATATATATATGTGTGTATATGAGTTTTTCTTTGAGTTTGAGTTTGGTTCTTGTTAAGTACTTGTTTATGTTGTTACATGTTCTAGAATGGTGGTAAAGATGCAAGTATTTGGTGATTTATGTATGATATGTTCAATTTAAATTACATCAGAAAATACATCTGAATATATCACATATTTTATGCATCTAAACCTATATAAAAAGATGATGAAATGTTAGTGTGCTTTAGGCACTTGTACATGTGAAAATATGATGATTTAAAGCTCAAGAGATGATGAAAAATGGTTAAATGACAAAAACTGTTTTAGATCTGGTTATAAACACTAAAAATAATATTTTTTGATGTATTATAATGGCATGAAACTTTGACATAGGTTTGATGGCTTTGCATGTTGTACATATAGCTTAAAAAGTGATAAATTAGGTGAAATTTGCATAATTTATGTGCTTTATTTAAGACCTGCACTATCATGAGTATAACCATTATTTTTTCAGTAAATAACATGGGTTGTGTTAAAATTTCAAGTCATTTCGATTTCGGATGGTTCGGGTAATGTTTGATGCAAAACTATGCGGTAAAACGGTCAAAAAATCGCCTTTTCGGAGGATTTTTATTAAACTGTTTTAGATCAGTAACCAAACTGATATATTTGGTATAAAAATAAGTATTATAACTTATATTAAGTTTACTTGGTGATTGGCTAGTCATACGTGACTTCCGACGCCCAAAAATGTTACCGAAACGCTAAAATAAGTGTTTTTCAACATACACTAGAATGGGTTGTTCATGGGTTATTTTATGTGTTACAATGTGCTATGTGTTTCACAATATGTGTATAGTAATGTGTTAGTGTTGACAAAGTTATAAGTATTACGCTCGAGTACATATATACAAATACACCAAGATAATCGCAAATAATAACTTTTTGAGAGAAATCTCAAGGTTATGTGAGTTTTGAATATTAAATCATTCTTATCTAATTTAGGACAAATAAACAAATCGTGGGATTGTGTTAACTTATACGCACCCGAAGGTGAGTACATAGTCCCCTCTTTTACTGTTTTCAATGTTTGGGGTGAAGCATGTGTACCTATTTGTTATGTTCATGATTTCAAAGTATAATTGATTATACGTAGTAGTACTTATCTTTTGATAAACTGAATGATTATTTACGGTTTAAACACTGATTTTCAAAGATTATGAAATAAATGTTTGGAAGAGTACTTATTTTGTTCACCGGACCGGTTGGTAGTATGATATAGCGCTATAGGATTAGACACCCCATTCCTGTTGTCATGGAATGTCTGAAACCAATTTGTTTCTCCATCCAAATAGGGATTGCCTTTGTGGTATTCCTATAGTCTCAAAGGTGTAGTTTAATGCACTAGGTCTGAATGAATTCTTAAATCACACTTTTATGGTATATTTTGATATACTCCCAAAAGTATAGTTTGATATACTCTCATATGTGGTATTGTACAAAACCAACATATATATTTTGTTAACAAACCAAAACATATTTTGATATGTTATTTATCTGTCACACCCCGATATTTCCACGTTTGACCGGTGGGCCCGGTAGGGGAGTATCGTGACGTAGTTGATATCATCATAGTCAAACAACACAATATATAAATGCACAGCGGAAGCAAAAGATAAATATATTAAATTCCGAATATAAAGTAATATCCAGTATTACAACGGAAAGTAAAGGATCCACAGGCGGATCGAAAATAAAATGAAACGTTGTTCAACAGACTTTAGGCATCTAGAAATTGCACGACTTCCTATTGACGCCCTGAGCTCCCAGCCAATTACGCATAGTACCTGCCACTTAACCTTTTGGAAAATACGTCAGTTTACACTGGTAAATACAATTTAACTGACTCATTTTGAAAAGAGTTTGAAAATTGAATTGAATGCACAAGGCACAAACATTTTGACACTTTGATTAAAATGCACAAGGCAAAATTAATCTTTTATAACTTGGGAAAATCTTATTAATAAAAATCTTGTATCCGATTTACATGTTTGTCCAACATTTAGGGCCGGTGATTATACAATACAAGCCGGTCAAGATTAATCGACACACCATAAATATAACTCACAAGAAGACAGCCTTACGAGTGAGTATATCTTTTACATACGCAACAGGAGGTGTTATGCCTACACCTTGTGCTTAAGTTATGGCCATTCACTTTTTAAATGAGCCAAGGATATCCAGGACACGGTCATTAACCCCTAAAGTTATTTGTTATCAATCAATACAGATTAAAACGGGATTATGCAATTTAATCATCTCCGATTAAAAGGTTTCTACACCCGACCAAGCGGTATTTTTATAATACCGTATCCCAAGCCCGTATAAGGGAAAATAAGTTAAAAGTATTTACCTGAGCTAGCTCCTGTCTTAAATAGCAAGAATTTAATAACTCAGCCGTATTCACTTAAGTAAGCGTAGGTACAATTTACCGGAAGGCTCTAGTCTGGAATGATGGTATAAATAACCAATTAGAATACTAACGGGTCTTTAATTAAGCCTAAACTTAGACCGGTTAGTTTTAGGGAAATATACGGTTCCAACGCATGATTAAGCGAAGACCAGAATAGAATGTGTTTTAGACCCGACAAGTTTGAAGACTTGTATAATATGGGTAATCAAAACACCTTCTGGATTTTGAGATAAAAATGATAAGGTTTGACCCGTTTCGGCTAACTTATGCAAACAAGTTACATAAACCGAACCGGACGCGTAAGAAGCGTAACGGGTAACCATATGGGTCCTATATAGGTTTCCTAAGTTAATATGCCTTAAACATGTTGTGATATCAGTAGGATATCTTCCATTATGCCCAAAACGAGTTTAATCTCAAAATAAGCCTCGTAGGGGTATTTTGGTCATTTTAAAGATTATAAAAGAGATTAAATGAAGTTATGAGATTCGGGTCTGAATACATCACTAAAATAACTTATTTGAATAGGTCATATCAGTTGGTAATAGGTCTTATGTGGCAAAATGGTTTTAAACCCAAACTATGCGTTTAATATGTTTAAAAAGCTATTTTAAGCGATTTCCGAGTTATACAGGAAATCTGAGTTTTCTGATCAGGTTATAAAGTTCAAAATACTTTATTTATCATATAAAATCAGTAGCAATTGGATTGGTGTCAAAATATTATGTAGAACTCATTTTATGACCGAAAAGGGTATAATCGGTATTTACCGAATCAAGGCGATAGCCTTAGGTTATGATCAGTTTAAAAATAATTAAAAATCTTTAAAAATCTCAAAATATTATATTATATTAGTGGGTAAAAGGTTTGGTGTCAAGATTGGGTTTAGATAGGCTTTATGCTAATTGCGCCTTTTAATTACTAAAAGGCGTTATAATTACGCTAATGAGCATAACTCCTAATCTAGACCTCCAACTGATGTAAACTTTCAGGGACAACTTTATAAATCAGTAACAAGGATTATTGTCCTTTCACATTTCCAAAATTCTCGTTTTATGGTCAAAAGGGCATATTGGTCAACATTAGGCATTTAACGGAAACGAGTAAACGAATCGGACAATCAACGATCCAACCACAGAGGGTTATGCTAACATGTAGCCTGGTCCTAAGGAAGCTCTAAGGCATTTCCAAATCATACTAAATCGGGTCAGAACTGAAGTCAAAGCAAAAGTCAAAGTTTTGCGACTTTCGGTTCCGAACCGGGTCTAAACAGAAAATTGTCGGGTCGAACATGTTTAGACATGTTCTTACATTTATTATTAAGTTATATGAATGATAAAATAGGTTGCATGCCTTCTACATTGTTAATTAGGCGTTAATTCGCAAATTAAGGTTTTGTTGACTTTTTCTAATCAACTTTGACCCGACATTTGATCTAGTTAGAGTGGGAATCAGAGGGTGCCCTTTTAAGGGTTTATTGCCCACATAATTACCAACTTATAACTACTTTCAATTCGACTAATCACTGGACCATTAGTGATTAATCGTGAAGTCAACCGTTAATTACGACGGTTTGACTTTTAAGCTAAAACTAAGCAAAAACTTAACTAAGAGAGGATAAGCAAACTTACCAAGGTCCTATGCTTGATTAGTGATCACTTGAGCCTGCTTTGGAGCTCCAGAAATGATCAGATTGTTGAAGGAAGGTGTGGGGAAGTGTTTGCAACTTTGGTCCTTTATATAGTGCTCAAGAACACTTAGATCTTTGACACACAACACTACCATTGGTCCCTGATTGTTAACACATGTCCCTAAGGTTCTAGGAGGCACTTAGGGGTCGCCCATGATGAGAAAATATCTGTTTTGGGTCGGTTATGTGAGTTTACAGGCTGTTGTCTGAAGTTGTTGTTACTGTGTGTCTGACGCGGCCCGCGTAAGACATCTTAATCTCTTACGCGGCACGCCTGGACCTCATTTTCAGAATTTCACTTTTTCATGTTTTTGCATATTGTCCCTTGGCTCTTCGAAAGGGCAACCAAGCTTAATACTTGCAATTTGACCCCTTCTTATTTACCTACAAGGGCTTTAGGACTTGTACCCACTTTGCCAAGTCCCTGGACACTTCTGGTTAACCCGAAAAGACATAACTTTCAATGTTAACGCTTTAACCCCTTGCATATGAATTTGATCATAACTTTCTCATATGACAACGAAACTTTACGAAATTTATATCGTGCATTCTAGTGAGCATAATTAACCGTTACAAAGCTTCGGGTTTGTTAAAAGGTCACTCAGAGGTATAACTTAAACATGTTGACACATTTAACCCCTGTAGTTTGTAATCTCTCACTTTCTTTCATATTTAGCTTCGTATGATCCATGATTTATTCGTTTGAATGTATAAACATTATGTAGGGTTATCTTAAAAGATATTTATCCATTGTTGACATTTTGAACCCTTATATTCACATACTTTCTTTGTTTGTCAACTTTAATCCTTCTAAAGTATTCTTTCACACATTCAAAGCTTATGACACGTGTCAATACATCATTGGGCATAAATTTTCGAGGTGTTACATTATCAAATCCAAAGCATATTTTGATATGTTATTAACTACCAAAACATATTTTAAATATGTTATTTATTCAACCAAAACATAGTTTAATATGTTATTCATAAATCCAAAGTATACTTTTGATATACTATCAAAAACGATTATTTTGACAACCAAAGTATATTTAATATACTATCTGTTTAATGATTTTGGAACCGAAATATATTTTGATTTATTGCCTATTCGACTTTCTTAAAACCAAAGTATATTCTTATATATACTATAAACCTTTTTATCAAAATATTGTTGTTCAAACAATATACTTTATACAAACTCATTTCACTTACTTATTTAATTTCCTATGTGTTATTATTTTATACCGTCTGATTTCTTATAAATGATTTATAAAAGAAAACCTTTTTCAAGGATCATGACTACTCTTATTAAAACATTTTCTTTAAACTCATAAGTCATGAATCCTAATTACAATTAAAACCTATGTATCTCACAGGCATTTTTATGCTGACGTACCTATTTTTATACATGTTTTAGGTGCTGCTTTGTGATGACTGATGCTACACTTAGGATGGACTCGTGACTTAGCGACTTTAAAACTTGAAAGATAATAGTTGTACTTATCTGGTTATACTAAAACAATGAGTTCTTTTATTAAATAAAACGAAATTATTTATTCCATGGTTGTGAAACAATAATTATGTTACAACACTCCCCGACGTTTCCGCCACGTTTTGTTGTTTTACGTGGTCGGGGTGTGACAACGTAACATGCTTGCATTTGGTATGACATTTGGTTTGTTTAACGGGACAAAAATACGTTCATTAACATTAGCTACGCCGCTCGGTTGTAAGTAGTGGTACCATAGGAATTGACAACTCCCATTCCCTGCTTCCTAGGTTTGTTTGGAAGTAGGAAATGACTGAATCCGATATTCATAGTTCAGATAAACCTTTAATTTGTTTAAGGGTTTGTCACCACAGTCGCAAGGCTTGAATGTATGCGTTTTAACAATACCGCAAGATGTTTGTATCAGTAAAGCATGCATTGATTTTTACAAAACATAACTTTTGATTTAAACTTTGATTTATTCAAATACATTGTTTTGTACATTTTACATATGGTTTAAATAGACATTTTTATTTGCCATACATAACATTTGATTATACACGAACATGAATTACATTTGATTATACATAACATTTGATTATACACGAACATGAATTACATTTGATTAAACAAGACATTTTGGTGGTTGTTTGTTTAAGTGATTTAAATAACGAGGCGTGTGTAATATGATAAAAGCATGGTGGATACGCCGCTGGTACTTCCTATATATAAGTGCTTTTATGGTATTACATGCCGTAGCGTTATTTAAACCATTTCAGTTTAGACACATTACATTTTACACAAATAACATATTTTCACAATTCATTGTTTTACAAACTACGTATTTTATACAAACTCATTTTACTTGGCTATTTATTTAACCACACGTCTTTCTTTTATAACATCAAATTTCTTATCGATTTTTATATAATTTACAAAGGAAAACATTTTACAAGGTTCATGAGTAACTTTTATTAAACATTTCTTTAAGACTTACAAGTCATGAACCCTAAATCAATAAACCTATGTAACTCACAGGCATTTTTATGCTGACGTACCTATTTTCACATGTGTTTTCAGGAGCTGGTGCATAAGATTGGTCAGATACACTTAGGCGGACCTGTGCCTTAGTGACATAAAATGGAACAAGACTAGTTTTAATTCTGTTATGTACTCTTTGTTTCTTACGTTTTAAGACACTGTAACCCCTTTGTTTATAAATAAAACTAAACTTTAATTGCCATGGTTGTGAAACAATAATTCTGTTGCTACACTCCCCGACGTTTCCGCCGTGGTTTGTTGTTTTACGCGGTCGGGGTGTGACACAAATGAAGTGTGTTTGTTTGTAAAATTGTTAAAGTTCGAAGTTTAATAAAACCGTTTCGAACAGGGACTAGTACAAGGGACAGGTCACCTGGTCGAATGGTCATTCGATTGGATGGTCATCCGATCGGGTGGCCACTCGAGTGGGCGATCTGTTATTTTGAAACTTGGTAAAATTTTCTAAGTAAACGTTTGGAGTTTTTAACGGAGATGGCGTGATGAAGTGTCAAACAACGGAAACACACCAAGGTCCAACCTGTTCGATCGGATGGGAATTACCCCATTCGACCAGACTTACTGTTCTTGATGGAATTTTATGTTCAACCCGTTAAACGTCATCTCTTCGGTGGAAATCCTTTTTCAAGCCGGCTCTAGACTAAGGAACGAGTCTAAAGTCAGTTTGAGTCCAAATCCCATCGGTTTTGAGGAGAAAAGTTGAAGAAAAGTTAAAAACAGTTGAAAAGTGTTGAGATCTTGTAAAACTTAGTTGAATCATGGTGGAAATCTCTTAGATCTGAACCAATCTTAATGAGTTGGTGCTTCACAATAGCTTGCACAAGCAAAACGAGTGAAGAACACCTTCAAGAGGTCCAAATCAAAGATTTCAGAGAAAAAGTAAGTGTTTGTGTGTGATTTTGATGGAGAAGATGATGTAGAAGTGTTTAATGATGATGATTGTACAAGATTTGAGGAGAAATACTTACGAAATAGCCTTGAATCTCGATAAAAAGTGACAGAGAGTGACTTGAGTGTATGTGGTCGGATGGAGCTGTCAAATAAGTGAAAGGGATGTTTCCGGCCGTATTTATAGAGGGTGAGAAAGAGTTAACTCGGTGCGCGCAAGTGTTCGGTCGGATGCCAATCCGATCAGATGGTCATCCGAGCGGATGTCCATTCGATCGGCGGTACATTCGATTGGTCGAGTTGTGCAAGTTAGTTTTCCCACTTTCGTTTCGTGCGTTAAGCGTTGCGTTGCATTCAAGTGAGTTGCGAGTAAGCGTTAAGCGTTGCGTTGATAACCACATAACATTTAAACAAATAATCACACATATAACACATATAACAACTAAAATGCCTAAAAGTAAATTCGCATTTCGAGTTTGCGTTGCGATAGCGTTTAGTCTAGACAAGCGATAAAATGCGTCCAAATAGTAAGTGTTATAAACAGCGTTAAATGCGATAACTGCATTTTGAAATAGCGTTGTAATAAGCGTTTAAAATGCGTTTGAAAAATGTAGTTTAAACCCTTATCGACAATCGAAATCCCGAGAGTACAAGTAATTAAGCAAGAAATGACAGATACAAGTAATGACCCGGAAAGTCGGGTTGTTACACTACGGACCGAAGTGCGGCAATTTTCCACGTGATCTTGCAAGCGACACAAATCACTGAGGTACGTTCAGATGAGATTTCATAACAATCGATACTTAGTCTAATGAGACTCGCACTTATTGGCGCCGCAAAAGAAGCCACATGTCTTCGCATTCCCCCTACTTCATTTATGGAGAATACGCTATGTCTGACATTCCATGGTATGTCACCTAACAACTGGTCATCATACGAAATTCCAGGTAAAGTCCTTAAATTTTTTTTATTGAAATTCCGACATTTGCATATAGTGAGTAGATTTTCACACTTCTACTCCCCCTAATGGTCCTTGTATTACGAGCATTTCTTTCATGATAGCAAACACTCATTTGTTTCATTTCTTATCAAATGCATACGTTACGCATGCCTTGTTTATTATGCATGTGGTTACTTTGATTTCGTAAAGACCATCAGGGGCTTCATTCTAAATTGTTGCTTTATCAATTCAATATTGTTTCGCTATGTCGAGTTTTGCATTGTGATTTGGATGACTGCATTGTTGCAAAGTGTTGACTCCTTGATATCGAGTTAACAGATTTCTTGGAAAACTCTTTTTCTTTTCGAGTTACATACATGGTTTTTCGTCGTAACCATGTTGAAGCTTTCTTGTCAATACATGTACTCATTGTTGAATTACGCCTAAACCAAGTTCAATTGGTTGAACTTGCTCGTAATATATATTCAATTTAAGGTCCCGTATGATGGATTAAGGCCATCATATTCAAAATAAAATCAACAAGCACTTCATTTGTTTTGAACCATAATAGGCTTGCTTGGTCTTTGACTTCATGGAATAGTTTCTTTGATCACGATCACCTTGTGGTGGTGTTTTTCATAAATTGGAAGCTTGCGCTAATCTCGTTTGCACACATCATGTACGGATTTAATTATTTTTCTTATTTATATTAAATCTGCTTTGTTGATTTATCATATTAAATCAATCTTAATACAATTGTGTGTTAAGATAGTGGTACACAAATTTATGTCACATTCCGGTGTACCTCTTAACGGTTCTTTCAGCATCGATCGAACATTTTGTGATATTCATTGTTTTTCATCTTCGACCGGGAACATTATTTAGTTGTTGTTTCATTATCAATTGAAAATCCTATGAGATTTGTTTAGAGCAAATATTCAGAATTCACTTTGTTGAACCTCGCATCTGATTTCAAAACATGGTGAACTTGTTTGGTCACCCCTATTATTGAATTATTTCGATCACTACGCCACCTTGTGGTATCGGCATAAACTTGTGGCTTGTGCTAATCCTGATTAACCATTTCATTCAAAACTATGTATACTATTAGTTTGACTCATCATTTAAACAGTCTTAATGCAACTATGTATTAAGACGATGGTACACTAAATTCTGTTGTATTTCGGTGTATCCTTGCAAGTCAATAATGTCAACGCACTGAATTTATTCATTTATTGGTTCAATAATCAATGAATTATCCTCATGTTTCTATTGCAAATGAATTTGTTGATTCTGTGTTTCATTTATATGAGAACCAATGCAAGTTTCGGTTGGTAGTGAATTCTATTATTTCAAAAATTGATTGCATATTGTGAACGTTCATTTGGAATTCTATTGGTTGAAATTCCTCTTCTGTGGACCCCCTTAAACTTAGTCACATTGGTGATGGTATCACTACGCTTCGCTCATTTGACATCGATTTCTGGAACAAACTTAGTTGAACTGTTAGGTTCTCATTGTTGGTATATCCTTACATTCACGTAATTTGAACGAGTCTTGACTCAATTTATTTGTTCATTCACTGGGCATTATTCGGACTTACCTAGGAACAACACAACTTTGAGGAGATAACATAGTCTAAATTTCGAGGATGAAATTTCTACAACAGGGGGAGAAAGTGACAACCGGTAATTAACGGCTTCTAATTACATGATTAACAAACATTTAAGGCAATAATAAATAGTGTTTAAGGCACGAATCAACTTAATTAGGCTTCTGGAATGCCTAGGGATGCCTATTTGATCTTACAGTGCGCGTATGGTGATTTTCGGGAAACCTGCTGAATGTTAAGCGGTAACGGACTGACATCGGACAAAACACTGACAATGCTGACAAATATGAATTTCATACATATGTTGTATACATATGAACTTGGTTTTACGGATTTAACATAACTTTGAATGGCACAAAACGAAAACGTGAACGAAAAACACCGAAACAATAACGCACCGATAATCAACGATGAAACGGAAGCACCGGACTTGAATTACATCTCGATATTAATATATTATGATATAATTAGCTTCGTTTTCAAATTTTAATATCCGTAGTTTAAATCAGATCGAAAAACGAACAAGAAACGACAACTGAAGTGTTTGACGCGATTTTAACGCAACAACGATCATACGTGTGAAATCTCGATATCTGATGTAATTTAGAGCATTTCTACTCTAAAATTTTATTTTAATATATTTTACGACGACCGGGGTTCGAAAACGGGATTCAGAAATGTATCGGGCCGCGCAAAAACACAAGAAGCGGGCTTGTGGGCCTGAGGCCCAAGCCCACTTAAAACCCTAACTATAAAAGCCTACATCCTCACTATCCCTCACTTTTGAAACCTTGCGCACACCACAGACCTATCTGCTCTCTCTCTCTTCTCGACCGGACACATTTCTGGCGTCGGTTTCCGACCGGACACACAACACCACACATCTCAGCCGCTCTCTCTCTCTCTCCGATGGAACTTCGCCGGCGACAAACCGGCCTCCGGCCGTTGTTTTTCCGATGAATCACACCGCACCACGACCACCCCTCCTCCCTCTTCACCTTAAACCACCACACAGCCACCTTTCCCTTCCTTTGACGGCCGGCTACCACTATGGTGGCGGCACACAGCGGCAAAAGCATAGCAGAGAGAAGGAGAGAGAAAAGAGAGAAAGAACAGAGAGAGAGAGAGAAACGACAGTGGTGGTTGCCATTTGTTTTTCTGGCGACGAGATTGCCTGCGGCGGTGGTACCTTTATTTTTCCGACGATACCGGTAAACCCTCCTAACTCTCTTTTTTTTCTTTTAAAATCTTTCAGAAATTCAAGTTAATCGACATGAGTTTATTTTTTTTCTTTTCCGGTGATAACCGGTGAGGATGATGATAAGCGATGATTATGATGCTGACGGGGGGCGACCGACGGCGGCATGCAGTTTTACCGGCGTCGGTGACACCACGACTGTAGTGGTTTCGTTTTGGTTGGAGTTTTGATCACGGGTTCGGGTTACGGTTCAACGGATTTGGGTTACGGTTCAACGGGTCAGTTCGGTCAACACCCGGGTTTGGTCAAAGGCAGTCAACGATAGTTAACATCAGGCAACGGATTGGTTTCGGGTCAGAATTCGGTTCGGGTTTTGCCGCACGGTAGGTCCAGGTCAACTCAGTTCGATATCGGGTCAACTCAGTCAACGGCAGTCAAATAGTCAACTATGGTCAAACGGTCAAAGTCAGTCAAGACCCGGTCAACTCAGGACCTGGTAACATTTAAAGCAACAAGTTACTTATTTTATGATGTTTTTAGAATTTTAGATTACGCGAACCGAGCTCAAACCATCGTATCATAGTTTATTTATTGTTAGTGTTCAACGACTTTGCAAAAGTTATATATATACTTTGGTTGTATTGAATTGTTGAATTTTGACAAAATAACGACAAATTGAATTGTCGGGGTTATCCTAAAAACAGAGGAAACACTCTATGTTTTTCGTTAAAAACCCGTAATACGAAATGTAATACCCTAAAAACGACACTTGTTGAAATCCGAGTTTTTCTTATAGAATAAATATAAGGGATATTGGCCTTTAAGTATCCCTAGTAGATGCCATTGGCCATTGGCGGTCTCACCTTTTTTATTCCCCCTGACCGTCCCACCTTTCAACTATTTTTCCTCCACCGATCCTCAGTTAAAATAAAGCTTTAAGGCTTTTGATCAGAACGAGGATACGAGTCAAATGATGTAAAACTTACCATGAAATTGTGCTCCAAACGACGAAAACGGTGATTCAATACGGGTGTTTAAACTTCCATATAACAAAAATCAAGTCGTTTGGAGCACCATTTTGAGATAAGTTTTACATCAAAAGATTCGTATCCTCGTTTTGGTCAAAATCCCTAAAACTTCAGTTTGTAATTCGAAAAAAAAACTTAACCCCGTTAAGTTGTTTAACTGAGGACCAGTGGAGGAAAAATAGTTGAAAGGTGGGACTGTCAGGGGGAATAAAAAAAGGTGGGACTGCCAATGGCCAATGATGTCTAATAGGGATTATTGGAGGCCAATATCGTATTTATCTTGACGACGTTATAAGTTAACAAAACCCGATACTTAATTAAAATAAATATAATTATTTATATTTATTTCAAACGCTCAAAACTTGGAAACTTTTACAACATAATTAGTTATATTTCATTCAGACGTCACTAACTCGTGTGATTTTATAAAATAAATATAATCGTTATATTTATTTCAAACGTCGTTAGTCGTATACTTTTATAAAGTAAATATAATGTTTTATATTTATTCCAAACATCAACGATTCAGAATTTATATTTCAAATGTTTAGTATTCGAAAATCATATAAAATAAATATAATTGTTTATATTTATCTCGGTCGTTATAATCCGAATATTTTTATAAAATGAATATAGTTGGTTATATTCATTTCAAACGTCAAGATTACGAATACTTATATACATATTTAATTCTTTACGTCTTACGAAAGCTATCACGATATCATACCTATATAACATTCCGAATACACAACGTTTTTCATATATATGTATTCGTGCATACATCTTCATCTTACAAAAACTGCGACAAGACGTACATGGATCCATCTACGCCTTCTAATTCACGACGACTAACACGACTTCGTACATACATTTATATATAAATGTGGTTGGTCGTCGTGAATTAGAAGGCGTAGATGGATCCATGTACGTCTCGTGATAGCTTTCGTAAGACGTAAAGAATTAAATATGTATGTATATATATATATATATATATATATATATATATATATATATATATATATATATATATATATATCCTAAACCATTCAGAAACTAAGTCGTTTCCGAGACTTAGCGTTTATCCCGATTATAAATGGGATCAAATAACCATAGTTTGGTTATTTCAAATCAAAATATTAACACTACCTTAGAGTCGTTTAGTTAACGATTCGGTAGAGCTCGGACACGTAGTTTAGCTACGTCTTCATATGTAGAAACTTATAAGTATTTCCTTGGTAGGAATGTCATAGGTTGCATGCTAGCAAGTTTACGTTCTTGGAACGACATCACGGAATCACATTTAGCTAGCTTTGCACAAGGATATCAAGGTGAGTTCATAACCCTCACTTTTACGGTTTTACATTTTTATAAATGTTTTCGGGGGTGGAAAGACATGCAAGTTTTTACAAAAGCAAACAATATTTCAATGAACGAACACACATATTTATAAACCATGTTGCAAATGACTTTCAACAAACTCAAATGGTTTACGAAAGGTTTATGCTAAACATACCGGTTTTACAAACCACACGCGTATTTTCGAAACGTGCATGATTTTTATGACTAGTGACGAGATTGTCCTAGTAACAACAACAGGACTGGGTTGGTCTGCATACGAACAATGAGACAACCCAATGGGTTTATGTCCCCTTTTTTCTTTTGAAATAACCCTCACTTTTACGGTTTTACATTTTTATAAATGTTTTCGGGGGTGTAAAGACATGCAAGTTTTTACAAAAGCAAACAATATTTCAATGAATGAACACACATATCTATAAACCATGTTGCAAATGACTTTCAACAAACTCAAATGGTTTACGAAAGTTTTAATACCCAATTTAATAATGACTTAATGTATTTTGCTAATCTTAGATCTCACTATGAAGTTTTATTTTCTTAAACATTGTTTTACGAAACCGATATCAAATTTCTTTTGTTTGGTTATTTTTAATCAATTATGATGATTTTTTAGATATGTTGGAATTTAGATGTTAAAAGTCGAACCCATAGATGTTTACCTTTTGATTTTTTTAACTACTTAATATGTTTACCCTTTGTTTACATTCCTCTATATATTACTCTAGTTCAATTAATAATGGATGGATGGGTTGCACATGAATTTTTTTTAGGTAAAATAATGGATGATACCAAAGCGGTACCAATATGGTAAATTACCGAAATACCAGTACCGATACCGATACCGTACCGGTACCGAATCTATAAATACGGTACGGTAATTGGTATCCACATTTCCTCAGTTTCGGTAATAGTATTTACGGTATTGGTACCGGTACGGTACTGGTATCGTACCGATCTCATCCCTACTATGTATTCAGCATAGGTTTGCTCTTCTTATAAACACTTAGTTACTTTAATGTTACTTTTACTTTTTTTAAGCTTCATCTTTAATCACAAGAGCATCACTTAAGAAAGTCTTCAGTGGCGCTTTGGGGACGTTGTAGGCTGGCATTCTTGCATTGGGTATTGCTCAGATATCTGTTGGGGCTGGCAAGTGGCAAGAGATTGTGATTGCCATCAGCGTCTTTATAGCAGGTTTTCTTACACCTCTTTCTAATTATTTCATAATCTGTGTTGAAAATTACCATCATGTTTTCAGGTTCTATTTCCTTTTTTCTGAAATTGTACCCGTCAATGAAGTTGCATGATTTCGGGTTCAGGGTCTTTATGTTGACCTTTAGTATCGTACTCGAATCTGGTACTTCAAATTTTGCTCAAGAAACAGTCTTGCGGTTTTTATTAATTACAGTTGGGGCATGTGTGTGTTTCAGTGTAACTATTTGTGTTTATCCAATTTAGGCTGGTGAAGATCTCCATAAATTGGTTGTTAAGAATTTTAGGGGCGTTGTGACTTCTTTAGAAGGTAGTATAGTAGTTTTCGTCTCAGCATTATTTTGTAGTTTCTTTAATAATCTTAATTTTTTATAGGCTGTGTTAATAATTACCTTCAACAATTTGATATGAAAGGATACCTTCAAAGATAATAGTATATCAAGCATCTAATGACCCTCTTTATAATGGATATCGATCTGCAGTAGAGTCAACAAGTGAAGAAGATGCTCTTGTACGCTTTTTTTCTTCTTTTTTGTATAATATCATATGTTACTTTATAAGATACTAAAACAGTTTTCCTAAAGGCTAAAGTATACACAGTTTGTGTTAATTAGGAAATGTCATTAGTTTAATTTTGATTTTGCAGATGGGGTTTGCGGTTTGGGAACCGCCACATGGGCGTTATAAAATGTTAAACTATCCTTGGAGTAATTATGTGAAAGTTTGCGGTGCACTAAGGCATTGTGCGTTTATGCTCATGGCAATGCATGGTTGTATACTTGCAGAAATACACTTTTATCGTGTGGTGGTGTCACGTTCTGTGACAAAAGGTTGACATAATTTTTTTTTAACTTTTCAATGTCAGTAGTCACCAGTGGAATTAAGACACATGTTCAAGAACAAGATCCAAAATGTAGGGACTAAAGGCGCAAAAATATTACGCGAGTTAGGAAACAAAGTAGAAAAACTAGAGAAACTAAGCCCTGATATCGACTTGCTTGAAAAAGTGCATGAGGCTGCAGAAGAATTACAAATGATGATTGACCAAAAGTCATACCACTTGGTCAACGCTGAGAAATGGGCAGCTGGAAAATGACCAAAAGACTTTGAAGATGCTGAGCGTCTTCATAAACTTAAAGAAGAAGAGATTGACATTGAACCGAATGGCATCGGGTCTCTATATGAAGAAAATCTAAAACCTCCGCTTCCTGGTAAACCATAGAAGGGCACATCACCACTCTGTCAAAACAACCTTCAACGGTGCACTGGGGTTCATCTGAAGATATGCTGAGGCAAAAAACACAATGGCCTTCACGATTATCTTTTGTTGGTGAGATGATTTTAAACGTGCGTGAAGTGAAAACTTATGAAAGCGCAAATGCATTATCACTTGCTACTTTTACTTCTTTTTTGATTGATTTTGTTGCAAGGCTTCAGAATCTTGTGAGTGCGTTTGAAGAGCTTAGTGCGACGGCTAAGTTTTCTAAACCTGTGAAAATTCTTGAAGCGAAAGAGGCGGTTAGTGTTTGGACAAGACTGCTCAAGTCAATTGGGATCAAGTGATTCTGGTATTTTTGTTGTCTGTTTAGTATTTATATCATCCATTTGGTTGTTATAGAGATGGAGATAACATGAAGAGAAATAAATGTTCTTTGTGTATCTGCTGATGAAGTGCGATTGCGTTCTCGAAAATGATAAAGTTTATTGTGTCAAAAATGGCACTCATAGCTATAAATTTCTTGCGAGAATTTGTTGTTTGTAAATGTTTCAAATATATTGCAAGGTCCTTGCTTCAGCCTTCTGCAAACTTTTTAAATGAATAAATGTAGGGTGCCGGATGGGGCTCGGTCGCCATATAATTTTTCTCCATGGATGACCAAGGTGCAAACCTTGTTGGCAACGGTACAACGAGTGTGGAATATGGCTTCTCATTGTTGGTTTTCTTTTTGATGAACTTAGAGTTGGTTCGTTGTTGGCTTTCTGAATCAGGGTCGGCTTTATATTGGAATTTATGTTAGACCATTAAGAGTGAGTGGTAGTTGTAGTTCTTAAGGCTTGAAATGGTACATAAGAAGTTGTTTGCATGTTGTAGTGGAAATCCCACAACTAATGTTGTCAAATGACAGTCCAAAGGAAGGCTCTTCAGAAACAGAACCAATTTTTAAATAAGTCTAAAAGTTGTTCTTAAAAAAGAAACTGTTTGATAGTTGTTGAGGATATCTCCGTGAACTTCAGAACAACCCAAGTGCTTGCATATGCATTGACACCGAAGGCGCCCATATTTTTACTTCGCAAAATGGTTGAACCGGCCTTGTTCAGCTGTCTCATATCGCCATTGTTAAACAACAAGATGTGCATACAATTGCATCTATCTCATGGCACATTTATGACACTAATTATTTGATGATTTGAATTTAATGGTTGATATGGCATCAAAATAATGATTACCAGCGCACTTTAATTTTAATAGGTGTTGGGTATGAATGCAGTATCAATTATCTGATTTTTGAAAACTTCAGTTTCTGAAGTTGTAGCTCTCATGGTTGAGCTACATTTAATTTAGATCAGGAGAAATTGTAGTATGTTTTCTTCACCATAAAGTTGTACGTTATACTTCATGGTTTATGTAACAACCCGCTTTTTGGAAAGTCAAAGTACAAGTCAAAGCCAAAATCAAAGTCAAAGGAAGAAAAGATTGCTAATTGCGATCTGTCACACCTTGCTTCACTACTGGCTGTGCTTTTTGACTTGTAATCGAATTCTATTATTTGTTTGTTTTAGTTGTATTATGTGGAGTATCTATTACAAATCGAGGTTTAATTGCATGTTTAATCGTTAATCGACTTATCACTAGTCACATCGCTATCGCGTCGCAACTCGAATTATGTATTCTAGATATTGTTTTACGTGTGTGTGCTATTATGTGTTACTTGTGCATGTTATGTTTATGTTGAGGTGATTAAACACAAGCGCAATCGCAACTCTATCGCAACGCAATCTAAATCGCAAACGCTAAACACAAGATTATTATAGTGATTGTATGTTAGATATAGTAGTTAGGTTATTTGTGTAACTAATGGGTAAAACTATCGCATCGCTCGCTCAAAACACATCGCAACGCTCAACACGCAAAACGAAACACCAAAATCCAACTCGCCTGACCACTCGATCGAATGACCGATCCATTCCAAGTGCCATTTTCCTCTTTTGGCAACCTATAAATACCCCTGTCACATCACCAAAGTGATGTGACAGCTCTCTCTCGTTCGACCAGCGTTCCAGCCCACTTTTCTCTCGATTTCTCGCGATTCTTGTAAGTTTTCAACTTAAATCTTGAACTTCTATGATCTACACACACTTCTTCATCATTTTCACCTTTGAATCTTCATTTTTAACCGTGAAATCAGCGGATTTGAAGTGTTTTAGGATGATGTCATCATGGAGTTCTTATGAACTTCAAGTTTTGACATTATTCCACCAAGAACAACTCAGATCTACATGATTTCCACATGATTCAACACTATTTTCATTTAGATCTAAACTTTTTATGGTTAAAAGGATTGAAAGATGGTTCACAACTTTCTTTCAACTCTTTTACACTCAATGCACTCAAAACCGATAGAATCGGAGCTAGTTCAGGCCTTCTACTCTTTTTCTGGTGAAGTGTCAGTCCAAGATCTGATTCCAATCAATGAGACAACCGATCTCGGTTGAACTTGAGCATCCGTCACGAACAGTTAACGGATCGAAATGGGGTGATTCCCGTTCGATCGGGTGACCTGGGTCTAATGCGGTTCCTGTAGTTCAATACGTTGTCACACCGTCTCGATCAAACCGTAAAACTTTTAAAACATTCAAGTTCGAAACGATCAGGTTGTTGGACGGATTGCCATCCGATCGAACGACAATCCAATCGGATTGCACTGGGACATCAACACTTAAACTTTAAACAATTTCAAAAGATCATCAGTTTCTAATGGATTGCCATCCGATTGGAAGACCATCCGATCGAATGACAATCCTGCTGTGAACTTGTTCTCACTAAGTGTCCAGCCGATCGGACCGCCTTTCGATCGAACGACCGTTCGATCGATGGCCTGAAAGGTAGAGATACTTCTCTGTTTTCAAAATGCTACAACGAAAACTTCAAAGCCATTATACACAAATATATCCATCCCAAACGAATGCCTATCCGATCGAACGACCATCCGTTCGGATTGGATGACCATTCGTCCCTTGGTTTACTTTTCACCGTTTAACGCACCATTCACTTGCTTATGCTATCGTTAACTGTTCAGGCTAATCACTCTAGTGCTCCCTTCAATCCATTAACTACCATCGATGTGACTATACGCACTTTTGGGTGTTACATACGTTACTTATTCTAAATCACATCGATCACACCACGCAAACACTTTATACACCGACCGTTACTGCATGTTATACGTGTTACTCGATGAATGCTTGTATGTTATGTTAGCACAGTGATTGTTGCCTGACGCCTTTGCAACGATAGTCCTATAGTTTGGACTCAGCACCTGTCGTGGACAGGGGTTGTTAAGGTTATTTTTTCACGTGTCACAGTGGTGATATGTGTTGTGCATTCTTCAACTCGCAGTCATGTCTGTGCATATTTCATTGCCGATAACCTACTAGCTTCACATTATACATGTTACATGCTGGTTATGCGTAAAGTCTTTCGAACTCTATTATTTCTATTAAACTTGTATGCTCACCTTTACACTATGTGTATTGACCTCTATTTTAACGTATGTGACAGGTTCTTAGGATGCTTTGCTTGTTACTTGCTGGAATTGAGCTAGGATGGGTCTAGAAACAAACAAAAACAATTTATATTTGAGTTATCGAAACAGAACTATTTGTCTTTGAATTGTCTGTAATAACTATGCTACTTATTATGTCATGGTATGGGACGTGATGCTTAAATAATTAGCAATTGTAGCTGTTATGGAAACTCCTGGACAATCTGTTTCGCTCAGTGCCGCGCCCCGCTGTTTCCGTATTGAGGCGAGAGCACAGTCCAGAAAGCCAAAACGTGCACTGAAAGTCCTTGTGAATAGTCGAATCACTTTGGGTAGTCGACGTCTATCTAGCCAAAACAATCTCCCTTCGATTTTATGTGTTTCGATTCTGGAACCCGCAGCCGCCAACTCTGTGATTTATCGATTTTATGTGAATTTTATGTGTTTCGATTTTTGGTGATTTACTCGCTTTTCGCTGTTCGCTTTGATCAACACGCACAACTCGCACTGCCCATTTATCTCAAAACGCTAACAAATCACTTGTGTTATTCGCAACCGTTGCTCGCCAATCGCAATCGTTATACTTATTCGTTGTACACTGCTGTGAAGGATAGGTGAATACGAGCAAAATATGTGCTTATGTGCTACTGTGCTTACGTGAAATATGTGCTTATGTGCTTCTGTGGTTTATGTGCCTACGTGAGTTTTGTGAATTGATGTGTTCCTAAGCTTTATATGAAGTAGCTTTGGGTGAATCGCTAGATTAAACTAGGGTTAATCGAAAGTGTGTCTGAGTCCTGTGACGATGTCTGTTTGCAGACAATGTCGTCATTTGGATCATACCCCGCTCGCTCCGCTCGTCGCAATCAGGATGACAAACGCATTGCTGCACTCGTCGCTAAGCAGATAGCAAAAGTCATACCGCAAATTGTTAGTGAACTGAATGAGAATACTATCAAGTCCTCAGAAGAGTCCAGGACTGATACTCCGAAAGCAGCTTTTAGCTTCAAGCAGTTCAAAGCCTGTGGTCCAAAAGAATTTACCAGCGAAGATGGGCCTACGGCCATGTTCCAATGGTTTGATTCAATCAAAGTCACCCTGCACCAGAGTGGTTGTCCGGAAAACCTTCGTACTGTTAACGCCACCGTCGTCTTCCAATCCCGAGCTCTAGATAGGTGGACGGCCGATAGGAACAAATGAGGGAACGATGCAGCTTTTGGGTTGTCATGGGACGAGTTGAAGAACATCATGATGCAAGAGTTCTGTGTCACACCCCAACCGATGGCGGAATCATCGGGGCGCGGCACTGAGCGAAACAGATTGTCCAGAAGTTTCCATAACAACTATCATTACCATTTAATTAAAGCAATACGTCCCATACCGTATCTTAAATAGTCAAACAAGTTATTACAGATAACATCAAAACAAATATTCTGTTCCGACAACTCAGATTTAACATAACTAGTTTATTTGTTGGTTTCTAGACTCCAGTCCGTAGCTTCAAGTTCATCACAGCCCGAGAAGCATATAAACAACCTAGGCACCTGTCACATACGTTAAAATAAAGTCAATACATAAAATGTAAAGGTGAGCATACAAGTTTGATAATAGCATATAGAGTTCGAATTCGTTTACGCATAACCAGCACGTACACATAGTGAAATGAAGCACGTTAGTTATCGACATAGATCCATCGATACCAATGACTGCGGGTTGACTGCCCGAGGCAGTTCGCAATACATGATTACCACCGTAATCCATGCAAGTAAAAGATCCTTAACAACCCCCGTGTGAACGGGTGCTGAGTCCAAACTATAGTACTATCGTTGCTAAGGCAGGTAGACAGCATTCCATGTGTAAACATAACAAACAAGCATTCATAAGCCACGTATAACATGCATAAACGGTTTAGCGTTAAAATAGCTTGAGTAGTGTGATAGTTGTAGTTTGAATAGTTGTAACGTATGTAACACCCAAAAGTGCTAAAGCAAAAAGGGTTCGAGTATACTCACAGCTATTGTGGATTGAAGGGAGCGCTTTACAGCGAGTACGGTTAGCCTGAATAGATTTGATAACGTAACGATAAGTGGTGCGTAAAACAGTACAAAGTGAGAGTGGTTAGGATGGCTGATCGTGCGGATCAAGCTATCCGTGAGAGGGAGTCATCCGTGTGCATGACCTATCCGTGCGGATGGTGATGCGTGCGGATGGTGACCCATCCGGATAAGCTATCCGTGCGTACGACTGTCCATGCGGGTGGTAACCCGTGCGGATTAGTTGTGCGTGCGGATGACTTATCCGTACGGTCAAGTTGTTTGTGTGGATAAACGTTCAAGTGGATTGTTTCTTCCTAAGTGTGAGATGTGTTTGTGTATGATGGCTTGTGCTTTGGAGTTTTCGTTGTATCATTTAGAAATCACATAAGTGTTTCTACCTTTCAAGCCGGTCGCGCGGACGACAATCCGTGCGTATGGTAGTCCGTGCGGACAGTGGTGATCCGTGCGGACAGTGGTGATCCGTGCGGACAGTCTGTGAGCGCGGGCAGGGACCATTCGTCCGGATAGTCTGTCCGTGCGTACGACTTGGCCGTGCGGATGATCATTGTTTGAATTTTAGTTGAAGGCCTTAGTATCTCATGATCCGAAGAGTAATCCTTTCAGAGGTCGTCCGTCCGGATTGTTCATTCGTCGATACTCAAACCTTGTTTGGAAAGTGGGTCCCAAGGGTAGCTCGTCCGGGTGGCAACCCGTCCGTATGGCCTGTGCGTGCGGACAGCTAGTCCGTGCGCACAGCTTGTCCGTGCGGACAGCCTGTGCGTGCGGACAACTGGTCCGTGCGGACAGTCTCTGGTTCGATTGTTCCGTTCGTCTACTCTTGGTTTCTGTTGTCGTTTATCGAGACGTTCTGATTTCGTGGCAACCACTTGGAGTTGTATTCTCACCCGCACGACTAGGCCGGTCAGGAATCACCCTAAATTGGCCTGTCGGCGACTCAGAACAGTCGTTCCGGTTGACCCCGAAATCAGGTGTCTGATGGGTAAACTTCAGATCTAGGTCTAGTGCATCACTATTAACGAGTAGAACACTAGAACCGATCAGATTCGTACCGATTTTAAGGGAAAAAGAAGAAAAGAACTTAGGTTTATTTCTTTCAACTCTTTTATCCTTAGAAAAGTTTAGATCTAGGTGAAGTTGTTGTGAAATCTTGTAGAAATCGTATAGATCTGAGCTATTCTTGGTGGGATGAGGTCAAACTTGAAGTTCATAAGAACTTCATGATGGCGTCACCCGAGAATACCTCGAATCCGGATGATTTCATGGTTAAAAGTGAAAATTTGAAAGATGGATATGTGTAGAATTGTGTAGTGATCAAAGATGTACAAGAATTAGTGCAAGATCTTACCTGGATTGAGAGAAATCTGAGAAAAAGTGAAGAATGCGTGCGGTTCGGACGTCACTTGCCAAAAGTGGAAAAAGTGGAGAGTGACCCGTGTATTTATAGGATGCCAAAAAGGGAAAGGGTGAGCCGTGCGCATGGCACGCACCCGGGTAGGCTATCCACGCGGATAGGTCATCCGTGCGGATTGGCAATCCGTGCGGATTGGCAATCCGTGCGGATTGGCAATCCGTG